>PVIC010012199.1:0-40109 GCA_004025085.1 Thryonomys swinderianus | reverse complement strand
AGGCTGGCCCTGAGCTCACTATGGTGCCCAGGCAAGCCGCCGCGAACTCAGCAATCCTCCTGTCTCTGCCTCCCGAGTGCTGGGATTACAGGCGTGAGCCACCACGCCCAGCATTATATGTGGTAACCGGGGATCGAACTCAGGTCCTTGCGCTTGCAAGGCAGGCGCCGGAACCACTGAGCTAACCCTCCAGCCCTTCACACTAAATCTTTAAAAAAATTTTTTTTATTACTTTGAGGCAGATTTCAAAAACTGGCTAAGCTTCTCAGGCTGTGGTTGAACTTTCATTCCTCCTGCCTCAGGCTCCAAGAGGGCTGAGAGATTATACTTATATGTAGTCACACCCAGCCTTTGCCCCTTTCAGTATCTTCATTCTTACTTAGCCCTGCTTCTAATGGATTGTTTTTTTTTTTTGAGACAGAGTCTCGCTTTGTAGTTCAGGCTGGCCCTGAGCTCACTATATAGGCCAGTCAAGCCTCAAACTCAGCAGTCCTCCTGCCTCCCGAGTGCTGGGATTATAGATGTGAGCCACCATGCCTGGCACTGTGGTGTGTGCTACTGATTGCTGGTGGGTGTGGGTCACCACTGTGGTATGTGGTTACCAGGGATTAAACTTGGGACCTTGCGCTTGCTAGGCAGGCGCCAGAACCACTGAGCTAGATCCCCAGGCTCTAATGGATGTTTTGAGTGACTGTAGGTCATTTCCTGCAAATGAGAAGGTACTAAGGAGGATGGGGATGTAGTTCAGTATTTATAGCTGTCTATCATCTCCCACTCTCCAACCCCATAGTTACTGGATAGTGGCTGGGGATTTAGCTCAAGCGGTACCACACCAACCTTGAATGTACTAGGGCCTGAGTTTGATCCACGGTACCGCAAAAAAACCCAAAAAAAACACACACAAAAAAAACTTAACTGGATAGTGATCCCAACTCACATTGAGCTACATTCCAAAGCCCATTTTTTGTAAGACAGGTGCTCAGTAAGTGGCTAAATTGCCCAGGCTGGGCTTTAACTTGTGATCTTCCCGCCTCAGCCTCCCAAAGTGCTGGAATTACAGGCATGTACCATCATGTCTGGCTGAGCTCCTACTCTTGTACTGAGGCACTGCCTACAGATAAGGACCTCAGGTGAATCTTCTTGGGGCCCTAATCTCCATTCTACACAGAAGCTAGGGCAGAAGCGCACATTTCTATGATAGAGGAGCTGAGAAAACAACTGTTAGGATGCACACACATACATCCCGCTCACCTTCCCCATGTTCATCTGTGTACTGGAAGGCCTGGACCAGCCGCAGAGCCTCATCCACAGAGCGCCCCACGGGCAAATCGTTCACAGTGATCTGTCGCAGGACACCCTTGCCATCAATGATGAAAAGGCCCCTGGAGATACAGTGTCTCCAAGTGAGGAGCTGGGAGCTCCCATTCCCAGGGCCAAGGAAGGGAGCCCCACCTCAAGCCCCACCACCAGCGTTCGGTCATCCTGGGGACAGGGGCTTCCTGAGCTGGGTAGAGGGTTCCCACTATACCTGTAGGCAATGCCTTCATCACTTTTCAGCACTCCATATTTATCAGACAAGCTTCTGGTCAAGTCGGCAAGCAAGGGGATATTCAGTGGGCCCAAACCTCCCTCCTTACGGGGGGTGTTGATCCTGGGGGGGGCAGAGACAGGGCAGGGGCCTCAGGGTGCCTGACACAGGACTCTCCCCTGTAGGCCTGGATGTGATAAGGCCTGAAGTAAGGGTACTGAAGGCAAGAGATAAAGGAATTAGAACAGGGCCCAGAAGCCCCACCCACCACACCCTGGGGGGCTATCCCAGGCCTGAATCCCATATCCTGGCCACCAGAAGCAACAGAAGGCTAAAGCCTCTCTGGCCCAAGTGGCTTGTGGGCTCCATATCAAGTGGTAGAATCAAAGTCCTTCTCGCTGGGGTCCCTGGCTGAACCCCTCATTTGCTGAACTAAAGTTTCCACCTCTGTAATAGGGTGTCTCTGCCTGTCTCTGGTAACTAAGGGATACAAAGCATCTGCAACTTCATGTCCCAGGCCAAGAGTTAGCTGCCAAATGCTAATTACTGTCATCAGCTTTAAGGAATGGGGTGTCACTTTTTCCATTCTTTCAAGGTGGGGAAAGGAGGCCATAGGACATGGCTCTGTGGTGTGGGCTTTGTAGTGCCGCCCCGCCCTTTACCATGCCAGGTGTGTGAACTGCGAGTCCACGGACACCCCCAGGACCTCGCAGCCCAGCTTTCTGAAGTCCTCAGCACGCTCACTGAACGCGATGATCTCTGTGGGGCACACGAAGGTGAAGTCCAGCGGGTAGAAGAAGAGGACCACGTACTTCCCTGCAGACAGGACACACAGGAGTCAGGCCATCTCCCTGCAGCAAAGTAGGCCCCACGGGCCGGCCCCTGCTGTCACCTCACCTCGAAAGTCTGAAAGCTTGACCTCCTTGAAGGCGCCGTCCACCACAGCAGTGGCCGTGAAGTCCGGGGCAGGCTTCCCGATGTGCGCGCTGCCGGACGCCATAGCTGGAGGCCGAGACCCGAGCTCAGTGCCCGGGGACCCTTTGTCCCAGCTTCCCAAGGTCACGCGCTAGAGGCTGAGTCTGTGGGGCGGAGCAGCCGGGTCCCATCCCCCGCCCTATCCCTCCTCCCTGGGCCCGGGTCTACGAGGCCCTCCCTGCCTCGCTACCCATGCCGCGGGGACGCCATTAGCGGCCCACCCGGGGTCCCTAACGCGAAGCAGACAGCGAGGCTCCAAGGGTCTCGGCGATTGTGCTTGGGATGCAAGCAGGAATCTGGCCTCGGTTTTCCCCGAAAGGACAAAGGCGGCCACCAAGGCCGATGCAGAACAAAGGATGCCTGGGATGAGGGCTGGATAGGGCCTAGACTGCACTGAGAAAGCTCCCTCCATTCAAGTACACTCGGCGTGACTGTACCTGAGTAGGCGAGAGCCGGACCGCAGAACAGAAGAAGCACAGACAGAAGTTCGCAACTCCCGGTACGCCCTGGGCCTCGGGGCCTTTTTATACGCGGCGAGCCTTGGCGCAAGGGGCGGGGTAAGTGGGAGTGGCTGCGAGCGGGCGGGTCCACTGCGCCTCAAAGGGGGAACCGAGCAGCCGGGCTGGACCACCGAATCTGTGCAGGGGTGCCGCGCTCGGACCCTGGTTGTACCGGGACGGTTGGGGGTCTCACATGGGCCAGAAGCAGCCGGCACTCCTGCTGCCGTTTCTGATGCTCCTGGTGCTGGAGACCTCTGCCCAGGTCCACCCTGACTACCAGTACTTCGGCCAGCAAGGTGAAGGTGACACCTGGGAGCTTCTGCGGCTGCAACATCAGAAGGGTAATGGTAGGCGGCGGGGCGGGGTAGGTAAGGGGTTCCAGGGCTACACTAGATGCAAACATACCCTGCTCCGCGCATTTCCAGTCTCATCCCCTGGCGCTGGTGACTGCTGCCAGGTTGCCTTCCTCTCTAGAAATTCAAATGAATGCTGCCTGTGAGTAACAACCGGTGGCAGGGAATGAGGTAGGCACTAACCGAAGGAGAGACAGCCAGAAACTCAAGGACGGTGCTAAGAGGACCAGACCGACCAACGAGGAGCCAGAAAAGCCTTGGAGCGTGCTATAGGGACGGAATGACAAGTGGAAGCCCACAGTGCAGAGTGTCCCCATCAGGCGACATCAAGAGTCACCTAAGCCAGAAGTCAGAGGAATGGGAAGAGGCGTGGCAGAGACCTAGTGAGAGGTAGAACTGGGGGCGGCAGGGCCATGTGAGCCATAGCTTTGGGATCAGGCCTGTGTCTTAAGGACAGAGAAAGAATGGTATCAAGCATCTTAATAAGTTGTAGCTAGAGGCGTGGCTCTTCAGAAGTGTGCCTTCCTAGCGGTGCAGGGAGGGCCCAGGCTCCATCTCCAGCACTGTGCAAAAGCTGAAAACCTAACATCAAAACCAAAGTTATAGCTGCTTTCAACATCATCTTAATAATTACTTCACTTCTACGTGTTAGCACAGCGCCAAGGGTTTTTAAGTACCGTCAATTATGTCAATTATGCCATTTAATTTACCACCTGTCAGCCCTGCTGGTCAGGTGGCACTGTGCCCGATGGATAGGCCCAGGATTAATCCCCTAGTGATGGTTGTCATTTTTGTATACTAGGGTCTCAGTTTCCTTACTTGGGACAAATTAAACAGGAAATATCACAGAAACAGAGTCTAGCGAATATGGGCTGTTATGTTAGGGGCTTGTTTTTGTTTTTTCTTTCTCATACTGGAGATTGAACCCAGGGCTCTGCACTGATTTACATACCCAGACACTCTCTCTCCCAGTCTCTCTCTTTCTCTCTCTCTCTCTCTTTCTTTCTCACAAGGTCTTGCTGAGTTATCCAGGCTTGACTTGGACATGGGATCCACTCATCTCAGCCTCCCCAAGTGGTGGGGTAACAGTTAATTGTTAATGTTATCTTTGTTCTTCCCTGGAAGGGTGGTTGGGGAGTAAGGCCCCCCACCTGGGTCTTTATCTCCCCTCTCCATCTCTAGTCCAGGAGGACTCTATCCTTGGCCCGTGGGGAAAGTGGCGCTGTCTCTGTGACCTAGGCAAGCAGGAGCGCAGCCGAGAGGTGCAGGGCACAGCACCAGGCCCAGTGTTCATGGACCGTGAGAACCTGGTGGAGATCAAGCCCTGCCGGCAGCAGGACTGTGCATCTTGCAGGCCGACGGACTGCGCCTGGAGGTCCTGAGCCTGGAAGCCCTGTGAGGAGATGGGGCTGCCTAGGCCTGGAGTGCCCTGGGGAGGGTGGGAGTCAGAAAGAACTAAGGGCAGGTCTGGGGTAGGAAGAGAATGGAAGTTAGGCCTTGAAGCTGGTGGTGGAGTGCAGGGAGTCCGGGCACAGAAGACCCTGTGCTATCCAGAGACAAGTTGAGAAAGATGGTGGGGGTGGGAAAGGACAGCAACAGACACAAGAATGGGGATTCAGGGAGGCCAAGGAGTTTGGTGAGCAGCAGCAACTCCAGCAGAGGACAAGTGGCCTGCTGTGTCTGGGGAAGGGGGCAGTGGAATGACAAAAGGGTTTGGGATTGAGAGAGCTCAACTAAGGTAGGAGATGGGGCAGAAGTGGGGACCTGAATGCTAAATGGGGAGAAAGGAGCCTTATGGTGGATAGACTCTCAGCAGGAACCTGCCGGGGGTCGGGAATCTTCATTACAGGTTGGGGAGGCTTGGCTGGAACCCGGTCTTTTCTTCCTAATACTGGTGATTAAACCTAGAGTCTTTACATTGAACTACAACCCCAGCCATTTGTTTGTGGTTTGAGATGGGGTTTCACTGTGTAGTCCAGGTTGGCCTTGAACTCACTTTGTAGCCCAGTCTGGCCTCAAACTATGGCGAGCCTCTTGCCTCAGTTTCCTGAAAATGCTGGGCAGACAGGCATGTGCCACCATGGTCAACTTTGTTTTTTTTTGAGACCAGGTCTTGCTGACTTGCTAAGTTTCCCAGGCTGGGCTGGAACTTGCCCTCATCTTGCCTCTGTCTCCGAGTATAAGAGGCTGGATTAAATGAGAGAAACAGTAAGAAACCGAGGTCCTAAGTGTAGGGAAGTTTGGAGTGGGTGACCAAGGAAGACTTTAGGAATCCCGTTAGGAGGCTTGAGTACAGTGGAAGGGGAGACCCCCAAGTGAAGGAGGCAGAGGCCTTGTGTGGAGTCAGAGCAAACCTGTGTACCGGAATATGAGTGCAAGGTGGATGCCAGAGGCCCATGATTTGATGTTTTGGGAGAACAGTGATACATGACCTTTCAAGCCCAAAGAGTATGAGCTGTGCCTCAATCTCACTCTGCCTCAATTTCCTTTGTGTCTTCTCACTACCCTCTCCAGGAGGCGGGATCCTGGCATCCCCAGGGCGGAGCTTGGGATGATTCCCCGCCCACACTGTACTGCAAGCCACACCCTTGGTGCAGGCCTTGTGAACTACAATTCCCAGAAGGCCACAGGCCAGCGTGGACTGCGCCTGTGCGCAAGTGTAAAGAACGGCAGAGACGACAAGATTTGTCCTGTATGCCAATTGGTTAGAACTCAGCGCGCTTTGAAGGCCCGCGGAAAACGCGCGGGTGAAGGCCTGCACCAGTGGCGCTGGTTACTACTGGCATTGGTGGAGGCAGTATGGATCTCAGCGAGCTGGAGAAGGACAATACAGGCCGCTGTCGCCTGAGCTCGCTAGTGCCTCCCGTGTGCCGCGAAGACCCCTGCGTGCTGGGCGTGGATGAAGCAGGCCGTGGTCCCGTGCTAGGTGGGCCCCCAGGGTCGGGGATGGGGAAGGCGTGGTATGGGGATTGACGTTTTCTTTGCAAGGGTTTGGATAGGGGCGGTGATCATGGGAAAAACCAAAGACACCAGAGAAAACTGGGATGATGAAATGGGGCTTACAGCTTTTGTGGGTTTTCTGGTTTTATCCTACTCTCGGAAACCTGACCTCCCTCTTCTCCAGGCCCCATGGTCTATGCTATCTGTTATTGCCCCCAGTCTCGCCTGGCAGATCTTGAAGCTCTGAAAGT
The DNA here is from genome assembly GCA_004025085.1 of Thryonomys swinderianus. NCBI lineage: Eukaryota > Metazoa > Chordata > Mammalia > Rodentia > Thryonomyidae > Thryonomys > Thryonomys swinderianus. The sequence continues at coordinate 33,562 of PVIC010012199.1, read as the reverse complement.
GGCAGGTGAGTCTGAGATGTACACCTGGGGATGAGTGATTCCTGGGCAGGTGGGAAATGGGGCTAGAGAGCGTGAATTGAGAGAACTGGCTATTCCACTTTTATCCAACCTCCTCCAGACTCAAAGACCCTGTCAGAGAGAGAACGGGACGCACTATTTGCGAAAATGGAGGAGGACCGGGACTTTGTGGGCTGGGCCGTGGATGTCCTGTCTCCAAACCTCATCTCTACCAGCATGCTTGGGCGGTGAGGGACTTGACAGGTTGGCGTGGAGGGACAGCCAGTGTGAACTGGTTTTGTCTTGTGGCTGGAATGAGGTCAACTGAGGTCTCTCCCCTGCTACAGAATCAAATACAACCTGAACTCCCTGTCCCATGACACAGCCACAGGGCTGATCCAGTATGCCTTGGACCAGGGTGTGAAGGTCACTCAGGTGAGCCAACTTTTTGGGTTCCATTTGATTACCTTTGGATGAAATGGGAAAGCCTAAACAAACAACAAAACCAGGTGGAAAGAGCAGTGGCTGTTAAGAGTACCTCAGTGGTAGGGCCGGGGATTTAGTTCAGTGGTTCCGGCGTCTGCTTTGCAAGCACAAGGTCCTGAGTTTGATCCTCAGTAAACACATACCACAGTGCCAGGCATGGTGGCTCATGCCTGTAATCCTAGCACTTGGGAGGCAGAGGCAGGAACATTGCTGTGAGTTTGAGACTTGCCTAGACTACATAGTGAGCTCAGGGCTAGCCTGAACTACAAAGCGAGATCCTGTCTAAAGAAAAAAAAAAAAAACAGCCAGAGATTTAGCTCAGTGGTTCCAGTGCCTGCCTAGCAAGCACAACATCCCTGGTTGGATCCCTGGTAACCACACCCAATACTGGGCATGGTGACTAAAACCTACCTGCAGTCAGTACCACATACCACAATGCCTGGTGTGGTGGCTTACGCCTGTAATCCCAGTATTTAGGAGGCCGAGGCAGGAGGATTGCTGAATTCGAGGCTTGCCTGGGCTACATAGTGAGCTCAGAGCCAGCCTGAACTACAAAGCAAGACCCTGTCTCAAAAGAAAAAAAAAACAAAAAAACAACTCAGTGGTATAGTCTGTGCTTAACATGTGGAAGGTCCTGGGACATTTCCACACACACAACCCAGTAATGAAGGAAATAAAATTTTTTCAAGAGAAAACAATGCAGATTAGTATCAGGTAATTATGAATGTATTATTTTTGCCCTAAATGTTTTCTGCCTAAGTGTGGGGTACTCCATGCCCCTTTCCTAACAGCCCTAAAGGCCTGGAACAAGTCCCACGTCTTTCCATCTTCCCACAGCATCAGTCCTAGGCCAGGGAGCCTACACACACCTAGAAGCCTGCCCAGCTCCCTCCCGAGCTGCACCTCAAGCCCCCTCCTCTTCAGTCTGCTCCCTACACAGCAGACCATCATCTTTGTGAAATGCAAATCTTGACATTTATTTTTATGATCACAGTGGAAACTAAATTTAAAAATTACATCAAGCAGGGGAGAATAAGATAAATTACCAGGGAAAAACATCCATGGGCATCCGTTGATCTCTGTGAGCAAACAACAGGCAGTTTTGAGAGAATGATAGGAACATGCTCCTGACATAGGAGCCCCTGTAGTGTGCAGGCCATGCTGAGAGGGAGCTGAGGGCAGGCTCCTTGTGCAAAGCTAGAGATGCTGGATTAGAGTAGGTGACAAAGGCCCTGCCCTTGGTCAGCTGTACACAGATAATAGTGATTCCTGAGGACTGACATGGCTATTGAGGTGCCACATACCCTCATCATTTTGTTGACCTTGCTTCTATGTCCAGGCTTGGGGCCAGCCTACTGCTGCTGAACATTCTCCCCACACTCTCAGCACAGGACCTTTGCACCAGCTGTTGCCATCTCCTAGAGAACTCTTTCTCCGATCCTCACATGCCTACCTTCCTCTCCCCCTTCAAACATTTATTCAGCAGTCACCTCCTTGAGCCTTCTCTGAACCTTACTTATCACTGTTTAAAATTACAACCTTCAGGTGTGTTAGCACAGGTTTGAAATCCCCGCACTTGGGAGACTGAGGCAAGAGGATCTCCATGAGTTCAAGCCCAGCCTGAACTACATACGAGTCTCTGTCTTTAAAAAACAAAACAACAGGGCCAGAGATTTAGCTCAGTAATTCCGGCACCTGCCTAGCAAGTGCAAGGTCCTCAGTTTGATCCCCATAACCACATGCAACAGTACTGGGAGAGGTGACTCATTAGGACCAGCAATCAGAACCACATACCACAGTGCTGGGCATCTTGGTTCACACCTGTAATCCCAGTACTCGGGAGGCTGAGATAGGAGGATTGCTGAGTTTGAGTTTTGCCTGGGCTACATAGTGAGCTCAGGGCCAGCCCTAACTACAAAGTGAGAGCCTATCTCAAAAAACAAAAAAGAAAAGATTATATTCCTTTTGAGCTGTTCAGTGCTCTTTATTATTTATTCTGGGTTTCATTTTTTTTTTTTTTTTTGAGACAGGGTCTCAGGCTGGCTCTGAGCTCACTATGGAGGCCAGGCAAGCTGCTGCGAACTCAGCAATCCTCTTGTCTCTGCCTCCCAAGTGCTGGCTTCTATGTCTAGGCATGAGCCACCATGCCTGGCACTGTGGTATGCGGTGTTGATTGTTGGTGGACGTGAGTCTCCATGCCCAGCATTATATGTGGTTACCAGGGATTGAACTCAGGACCTTGTGCTTGCAAGGCAGGCGCTGGAACCACTGAGCTAACCCTCCGGCCCATGGTTTTTGTTTTTGAGACAAGGTTTTCCTATGTTGTACAGGCCAGCCTTGAATTCATTATGTACCCTAGACTGACCTCAAGCTCACAGGGATCCTCCTGCCTCAGACTCCTGATTGCTGGAATTACAGATGTATACCATCAGGCTTGGCTTATTTGTTTGTTTATTTATTTATTTGGTACCAGCCATCAAACTCAGGATCTTGCACTGGCCAGGCAGGTGGAGTGACACTGAGATACATCCTTGGCCCTTTGTATTAAATATAATAAATATCAGGCTTGAGGATATAACTTAGTGGCTCAGTACTCCCTGGCATATGTGATACCCTGGCTTCAGTCCACAGCACCACAAAGAAAAAAAAGGAAAGTACTTCTGGGCATTGGGAACAGCAAGTGAAATACTGAGAGGCTGAGTCCTTTTCCTAATTGTATCTTCAGCTGTTTGTTGAGTGATTACATTTCTTTCACCATGGCAGGTATTTGTGGATACTGTAGGGCTGCCAGAGATGTACCAGAAGCGGCTGCAGCAACGCTTTCCTGAGATCACAGTGACGGTCAAAGCCAAAGCAGATGCCCTCTACCCTGTGGTTAGCGCTGCCAGCATCTGTGCCAAGGTCAGTGCCTGCTGGCCACAGCCAGTTCCCAGCATCCCCTTGGGCATAGAGCAGGCAGGGTGGTGGAGTGGGAGGGGGAAGGAGAGTCCCAGCTGCTGTCCTCTATCCTGCTTGCAGGTAGCCCGAGACCAGGCTGTGAAGAGCTGGCAGTTTGTGGAGAAACTCCAAGACTTGGATGCTGACTATGGCTCAGGCTACCCCAATGGTGAGAATTGGGGGCACCCAAGATATTGACATAACCGGGCTGGGTGTACTGAGGGAGCTGGTCACCAGCTCTGAGGCAGAAAAGACTAGGTCTCAGGCAGCAATCTGGCTGATGGAAGGCCCATGACCAGTGAGTGACAGCTGAGTTCCAGCCCACAAGCTTCCTCCTGTCTCTTTTTTTTTTTTTTTTGAGAGAGAGGGTCTTGCTTTGTAGTTCACTTTGAGCTTACTGTGTAGTCCAAGCTAACCTGGAACTCAGCAGTCCTTCTGCCTCTGTCTCCCGAGTGCTGAGATTACAGGCGAACTGCCCGGCATTGTAGTGTGTGGTACTGATTGCTGGTGGGCATGAGCCACCATGCCCAGTATTGTCGTATGTGGTTTCCAGGGATGAACTCAGGACCTTGCACTTGCTAGGCAGGTGCTGGATCCACTGAGCTAAATAACCGGCCCTAGTTTTTGAGAAAGTCTCACTATGTGATCCAGGCTGGCCTCAAACTCATAGCAATTCCCCTGCCTCAGTCCCCTCAGTGCTGAGATAACATGGGAGCCCCATCACGTCAGGTTTCTTTGTCCCATTTGTCTCTGGTGCCCCAGTGAGATCCAAGGTCAGTATGTGTTTGTCAGGGGAAAATGGCAGAAATGTGGGGTGCTGGCTCACATCTGGTGCCCTGCCTTCTGTCCATTGCTTCTTCCCCCCTGTGGCACTCAGTCTCCTCCCTGAAGATGTGAAAATGGTCGAGCATCTCCCCGCAGATCACTGTGTAAACACAGGGCAGTCGGAGCCCTGTCCTGTGACGGAGGACAGTGGGTTGGGTGCATTTTATATGCATGACAGTAACTTTCCTCCCCAGTAGCAAAGAAAATGATAAAGTGAAGAACCAGCAGCTGAATTCAAGGGACCCTCTGGTCCTAGGGCTCAGAGAGGGACTGGCAGCTGTTGGCAACTGGGGCCTGTGGGGTACAACTCAGTGAACCTAAAATCAGCTTGGAATAAGCTTGGAAACAGAAACCAGTTTGGAATTACTCCTGTAATCCCAGCACTTGGAAGGCTGAAGCAGGAGGATCACTGTGAGCTCAAGGCCAGCCTGAGCTGCATAGTGAAACCCTGTCTAAAAAAAAAAAAAAGAAAAGGAAAAAAAAGTTCTAGCTCAATCTGGGAATTTAACAAATCCCTGAGACCCTGTTCTAAAAAACTACTGAGGATGCATCTCAATACAAAGGCTCTGGGTTCAATCCTTGCTACCTCCCGACCCCCAAGGAAAAGAGAAGACAAAGACAAATCTCAAATGCTATTTTCATGACCCTTGTCCTTGGGGCTCAGGGAATGTCTTAAAGGCAGTCTCCACAGAAACTGCACTGGATCTTTTCCTTTCTCAGTACTGGAGATTGAGCACAAGTCCTTTGTCCTGACCTACATCCTACAGACCTTTTTAAAAAATTTGTTTCTAGGCCGGAGATTTAGCTCAGTGGTTCTAGGGCCAACCTAACAAGCTCAAGGTACTTGGTTCAATCCTGGTAATCACATACAACAATACAGGGTGTGGTGATTCACGCCCACTGGCAATCAGTACCACATACCACAATGCGAGCTGGTGGCTCATGCCTATAAACCTATAATCCTAGTACTCAGGAGGTAGAGGCAGGAGGATTGCTGAGTTCAAGGTTTGCCTGGGCTACACAGTGAGCTCAGGGCCAGCCTGAACTACAAAGTGAGACCCTGTCTCTAAAAATAATTAAAAAAAAAATTGTTTCAATACAGGATCTTACGGCACCCTAAGTATACTTTGGCCAGGTGCCTCGTGGAAGGGCAGGACTTCACTGTCTGTCCAAAGGGCAGAGACAGCAGCCTTGGGGGCTTGGGAAGAATCGGGTATGTATAGTGAGGAGCTCAGCTGTCCCTCCCTGCTCAGCACTGTTCCGTCACTGTCCCCCCAGACCCCAAGACGAAAGCCTGGCTGAGGAGGCATGTGGAGCCCGTGTTTGGCTTCCCGCAGCTTGTCCGGTTCAGCTGGCGTACAGCCCAGGCCATCCTGGAGAAAGAGGCGGAAGATGTCACATGGTGGGTGTCACCCCGTGCCCTAGGCAGCAGGGAGGGAGGCTGGGCTTCAGCCGGAAGTGGTCAGTGCCACCCCTCTCCCCTAGGGAGGACTCCACGACTGAGGAGCAGGAGGGACCCGGGAGGATTACGTCCTACTTCCAAAGTGAAGGCCCCCGAGTCCGTGCCCCACACCGCTACTTCCAGGAACGTGGCCTGGAGTCAGTCACTGCACTCTAGCTCCCACCCTGCTGCCCTCTGCCAGACTCTTCTGCCTTTGGGATTAAAGTTGTTTGAGGAAAAGTGACTGCAGGGGGTGTACTTGCGCACAAGCAGCACGGGAGGGTGCTGACCAGGGGAACTCAGCTGCTGCCTTTTGGAACCTAAACAGAATGGGTATTACGTGACTGACCATTTGATCTTTGGGGTCAGATGGTGGGTTGCTGACATAAGATCTCAATGTGTAGTTCAGGCTGGCCTTGATCTCAGGACCACCATCTTGCCTCAGCCTCCTGGTACTGGGCTCACAAGAGTGCACCACCACACCCCAAGTAGTTGGTAAGTCTTGGTTTGCTGCCAGTGGTTTGCCCACTCCTGGCTTCAGTGCCTGATTCTCCTTTGGGAAAGCCAGCTCTCCGCTGTGAGCTCACAGGCACCATGATAACTCAGGTCCAGCAGGCAGTGTCTCAGGCCATGGTGACAGTTTTGGTGATGAGCTAATGATGAAACTGGATCGTGTTCTCCAGCCCCAGAAACTGGCCAGTGCTTTTCTAACCAGGTTGTGCTATGAACCCAGATCATTAGAGTCACTGTCCTGTATTGCTATTATTTCATAACAGAGACAGATCCTGTCCAAAGTATGAGTGAGTGTGTGTGTGTGTATTTTTTTTTTTTTTTTGAGACAGGGTCTCATTTTGTAGTTCAGGCCAGCCCTGAGCTCACTATGTAGCCAGGCAAACCTCAAACTCAGCAATCCTCCTGTCTCTGCCTCCTGAGTGCTGGAATTACAGGCATGAACCACCATGCCTGGCACTGTGGTATGTGGTATTAATTGCTGTGATTGCTGGTGGGCCTGAGTCTCCACGCCCAGCATTGTATGTGGTTACCAGGGTATTGAACTCAGGGCCTTGCACTTGTGAGGCAGGCACTGGAACCACTGAGCTAAATCTCCGGCCCCTCCAAAGTTTAGTTTTAAAAATTACACAGAGGGGCCGGAGGGTTAGCTCAGTGGTTCTGGTGCCTGCCTCCCAAGCGCAAGGTCCTGAGTTCGATCCCCGGTAACCACATACAATGCTGGGCGTGGAGACTCACGCCTGTAATTCCAGCACTTGGGAGGCAGAGACAGGAGGATTGCTGAGTTTGAGGCTTGCCTGGGCTACATAGTGAGCTCAGAGCTATTCTGAACTACAAAGCGAGACCCTGTCTCAAAAAAAAAAAAAAATTACACAGAGATGGGCCGGAGATTTAGCTCAGTGTTTCCGGCACTTGCCTCGCAAGTACAAGGTCCTGAGTTCGATCCTGATAACCACATACAATGCTGGGTGTGGTGACTCACGTCTACCAGCAATCAATACCACACACCACAGTGCCAGGCGTGGTGGCTGACGTCTGTAATCCCAGCACTCCGGAGGCAGAGACAGGAGGATTGCTGAGTTCAAGGTTTGCCTGGGCAACATAGTGAGCTCAGGGCCAGCCTGAACTACAAAAGCGGGACCCTGTCTTAAAAAAAAAAAAAAAAATTACACAGATTGAATGAGTGTGTGTGTGTGTGTGTGTGTGTGTGTGTGTGTGTGTGTGTTACTGGGGATTGAACAGGGATATACCCCTCAGACTGAGGTGCACCCCAGTCTTTTCATTTTGACCTATGGTCTCCCTAGATTGCCCAGATGGGGCTCTGACTGTGCTTCTTCTGCCTTAGCCTCCCAGACTGCTGGGATTTTAAATGTGCATCATCAAGTGCACCAAGATTTATTTTTCCTTTTTTTGGTACCAGAGTTGGAACTCAGGACCTTTCACATGGCAGGAAGGTGTGGTGCCACTGAGCTACATGCCCTGCACCTCCAGTATTCTAACATCACTGAAATCCCTAGATCCAGCCATTCATAAAGCTTCACCAGCTTTGACTGAAAGGCACTTTTTGCTAAGTACAATTCATAGCTGAATAAAAGCCATCCACTCCTCCTGAGGTAGGCCCTTCCAGCGCACCTTTCCCTTCTCTGTGGGCAGGGAAAGGGTGATTGGTCCATCTCTGTAACACCTGGAGCATAGTAAGTATCTTTAGCCTTACTCTAGTGATTCGGCCTAATATTGCCCCATGAGGTAATATTGCCTGTAAACCCACCCAGCCACCCTTTTTTTATGGTTTTCTTTTAATGTCTTTTTTTTTTTTTGAGGCAGGATCTCACTATGTAGCCCAGGCTAGTCTCAAACTTACCACAATCCTCCTGCCTCAGCTTCCTGAGTGCTGGCTTTATAGGCATGTACCACTACACCTGGCCGCCCCTTCTTTACAGGGAGAAGCTGCGGCTGTCTTGGGGCTCTGTTAGGAAGAGGGTGAGAGTCCTGTGAAGTGAGACCACTGGCTTTCTGGCAGTGCTTCCCTGCTCATTCCCCAAGGAGCAGCCACACTGAGCATTCTGGGTGGGACTTTATTCAGAGGGAGAAGAGACAATGCCTAGAGTTTGGCTCTTTTGGAGAGGTCTGCTAGGGGCCATTGCCGCTGCCACTTCCACTGCCACTACCCGCGGTGTCCAGGGTGGAGGGGCGAGTTTCTCGAGCATGCCGGTTGGCTCGGCAGTGTGGGGGCACCAGCATGGGTAGGTTGAGGCAATGGCAGGAGCCTGGAGCTGCCACTGGCAGGGTGTCACCCAGGGCTGAGTGACAAAGGTCAGCCCCATCAGCGAAGGTCTGTGCAGGAGAAAGGGTGGAGTTAGACCTCTGGCGGGTGCAGGGGGTGGTGCCTAGGAGACAGTCTACCGGTTCCTTCCCAAATGAGGTTGCAGGACATTAGGGAGAATGACTGGATAATTTTGTTTATTCAGACGGTGTCTCGCTGTGCAGTTCAGGCTGATTTTGAACTCACTATGTAGTTCAGGCTAGCCTTTAACTTGAGAACCTCCTGCCTCAGCCTTCCAAGTACTGCAATAACAAGCCTGTACCACCATCTCCAACCTAGAAAGGATTTGGATGGGCCTGGAGCAGAGATGGTCTCAGGGAAGAGCACTGGGGACTTAGGGGGCCCTTGGGGATCTGTGGGCCCATTCCAGCACATGTGAGCCTAGGAAGGATGGGAACAGGGTCATTGGCAGTGCCAGACCAGACTCCAGAGCCTAAGAACATCAAGGCAAGACATCAGCCTCCCAGCTTACCCTCCACCCACACTCACCTGCCCATAGGTGAGGCAGCTGGACACACAGCCCCTGTCTCTTGAGGACGGCAACCAAGTAGGGCCACAGGTAATGTCAGCTCTGCAGGTGGCGAACCTGGGAACAATGTATGCAGAGAGCAGGGAGAAGGCTTTGAGGCTGGGTCTAGTAATATTCCTGTTCTCCCAGGTCTCCACCATGGTGCGCCACTCTGATCTTAGCCCTGCCCCCTTTTCTTTCTTTCCTTCTCTCTTTGTCTCATTTATCCAAGACAGGGTCTTCCCATGTAGTTCATACTGTCTTTGATCTCATTATGAAGCTTAGGCTGGCCTCAGGCTTCATGCGATTCTCCTATCTCAACCTTCCAAGTGCTGAAATTAGTGTCCACTGCCAAGACTAGCTTCAGGGACTTTTCTTATTTTTCTGGTGCTTGCACTTAGACTCCAGAACTCCCACATGCCGAGAAAGTGTTCTGGGCTGGTGCATGCCTCCGCTGCACCAGGCCCACAGTCTCAGTCTCTACTTTAGACCAGGCCGTGTCACATAGCCTCCTCTCTCCAGACACCAGACATGGGTTCTAGGTTAGCTCCTTACACTCCACACCCTTTACTTTCGCTTTTCAATCAAGAGGCTTTAGACTTTAAAAACTCCGTACCTCCCTGGTGTGGTGCCCCAGGCCTGTAATCACAGCACTCTGGGAGGCTGAGGCAGGAAAAATGAAAGTTTAAGTCCAGAATGGGCAACTTAAGAGACCCTATATCAAAAAAATTATAAAAAGTAAAAAGTGTTGGGCCAGAGGGTTAGCTCAGTGGTTCCGGCGCCTGCCTCGCAAGCATAAGGACCTGAGTTCGATCCCCGGTTACCACATATAATGCTGGGCGTGGTGGCTCACACCTGTAATCCCAGCACTCGGGAGGCAGAGACAGGAGGATTGCTGAGTTCACGACGGCTTGCCTGGGCACCATAGTGAGCTCAGGGCCAGCCTGAACTACAAAGCAAGACCCTGTCTCCAAAAAGCAAAAAAAAAAAAAAAAAAAAAAAAAGTGCTAAGGATGTGCATCATTGTGAAGACCTAAGTTCAATCCCTAGCGCTAAGAAAAAACAAAAGTAAGAACCTGAAGCTGGGTGTGCTGGCACATGCCTGTGACCCCAGCACTTGGAGGGTGAAGGAGGAAGATTGACTCAACTTCAAGTGTGCGGCCAGCCTAGTCTACAGAGTGAGTTCTAGGTCAGCTTGAATTAACTGGGAGACCCTGTTGAAAAAAAAAAAAAAAGAGCCAGGCGTGGTGTTATATCCCTGAAATACCAGCACTTGGAAGACTGAAGCAGGAGGATTACCATGAGTTCAAGGCCTGCTTAGAACACATAGTGAGACCCTGTCTAAAAAAAAAAAAAGCAAACAAAGCAGTCAGTACCCAGACTTCTAGGCTCATACGAGCCATGCCCCTCCAATTATTACTTTCAAAGCCAGGGGCCCACATGATTCACACCATTCTGCTCTATCTCTGTATGCTTTTCTTTTTTCTCTTGCAGTTCTGGGGATTGAACTCACAACCTTGTACTTGGAAGGCAGGCATGATGCCACTGAGCTAAATCACCAGACCCTCTCTTTCTCTGAGTCCTAGGTCTCATTCACTGACCCCTTTGAGGGCCACAGGTAGAGCAGGCCCTTTACTTTGTGAGGCCAGTGGAGCCTCAGCCCCTGCCCTAGGCCCAGCCCTGGGGCCCATGTTCTGAGCGTACCAGGCCTCGCAGAGCTCTGGGCAGAGTGGTGGGGCCCGACGCAGCCCCAGCAGCAGCAAGTGGAAGCGACGGTGCAGTGCGCGCTGCAGATGTCCCAGGAAGGATTTGCACCTGGACCTCGGAGACAGGGCCGATGATCAGGACCCAGGGAAGGGGGTGCAGTCCTGATCCCAGGCTGGGGCCACGCTAAGGGGGTGCTGTACTTACCTGGGGCTCGGCTCATGGTGCTTAGCCACAGCTGCAGGGCCCAGGGCTCCAGGTTTGTCTGCTTCTAAGGGACAGCAAGGTGCTGGCGAAGGAGCTGCCTGTGAGCCAGGGCCTTGGATCATGAGGTAAGGCTGGGGAAACGAGGCCGGAGGCTCCCCTGAACAAAGGACACTACAGTTACATCAGTCCTCTAAAACAGGAAACTTGACAAGTGTGGTGGCCAATACCTGTCATCACACCACTGAGGAGGCTGAGCTAGGAGGATGCCTTGAGTTGGAGGCCAGCCTGGGCTACTCAGAAAGATCTTGTCTCAAGAAGCCAAAACCAAAATCAAACATGAAATTTAAATAGAGCTGGCCTTGATGGCACATGCCCATAATCCCAGCACTCAGGTGGCCGAGGCAGGAGGATCACCATGAGTTGGAGGCACTATGGGCAACATAGTGAGCTCAAAGCAAGACTGTGGCTAAAAGAAAAAAAACATAGCAGAGGGTCACCAAGATTAGTTAATTTCCGGTAATAATGATAATTTAATGTTGACCTAACAGAAATGTCAGAAGAAGGGCCAATAATCCTAAATACAAAAGTTCAGGCTTTGACCCATGAAACTTGAGAAAGATCCTTCTCAGGCTGCAGGATTACTTCAGACAGGAATGACTATTACTTGTAATCAGATTTGTCATATCCCCAGAGATTGTAGAAGTGCTCCTATGTTTAATCCTTCCAACACCTCTTCCTTGTGTGTGCCAGGAACTGAACTCGGAGCCTTGTGCTTGCCAGCCAGGAGCTGTGCCACTGAGCTACATCCCTGGCCCCATGACGCCTCTCTGATGCCTTTGTATTTCGCTATTTTTAGTGGTCCAAGGAGGCACAGATAGGAAGGAGCAGATCTGGGGTTTGGGTTGGAAACCGCAGTCCAACATCGTTTGTTTGCTTTCATTTTTGTTAGATTATTATTTTGAGAAAGGATCTTGCTATATTTCTCAAACTCAAAATCCTGCCTTAGCCTCCCAATGCTGTGATTACAGATGTGTGCTCCCAGGCCCAGCTCTGTCCTGACCCATCATTCTCAGCCAGCTGGAACTTTTCTGAAGGATATTGCTCTGGCACGTGGGGGTTCCTGGGGGGGGTGTTCAGTGGGCTCCGCATACTCACCTTCCGGGTGCAGCTGTCCTGCGTCCAGTTCAGCTGCCAGCCCATGGCAGTCCTGAGCCCTGGTTTGTGAGGCATGACTTCCACCACAGGATCCTAGTAATATCCAGGCCAGACTTGGTAGCAGGGCCCAGGCCAAGCCCTGGGACCAAATGTTGCTCTTCCAGGCCATGTCTTCCTTAGATACGGGCAGCTGAGACAGAGGCTTGAGTGTGGCCGTCCTTTCCTGGATTCAGGGTAGCACATTGGATCATGCCCACAGCCGGCACCGGGGATGGGCCACAATGAGGCCTTCACTTCCGGGGTCTGAAGTGGGCAGGGCCGACTTTGACCCCCCATTCGGATGGAAGGTGCCCCTCCCATTAGACCCCTGTCCTTTCCACCCCTTCAGGGCTCCCCCAATTTGAACTCACCCTCCGACAAACCTCCCACCACCTTGTCCTCATTCTCGGTCTCCCCGTGTCCTCAGAGCCAGGAGGACAGCCTGGCTCTCCCAACCCTCTCCTGGGCTGTAATTCCTCCCTCTTTGCCCAGCCTCTTCCCTCTCTTGAGCCGGCCTGGCTCGCGGTCACCTTCGCTTGTCTTACAAGCAGATTAGGGAATGCCACCAAGGCTGGGCAAGCTGGGAACCCGGTTTGCTGTGCCAGTGCCAGGATCCATGTGGGTCCGGAAGCTCCAGACAGGGGAGGCTTCTTGTGTGCGGAGCCGAGTAGAGCCCCTTCCCACCTCCCAGCCCCCGCCCGTCACCTGTGAGCTGGATTGGGGTCTGGTAGATGCTGGAACTGAGCAGGAGTCACGCTGTAACAGAAAGGGGTGTGGATTGCTTGTGGGCGGGTCTTCCTGTAGTCCCGCCCCCAACTCATCTACCAAAGCCAGCGGATTTGGGGCTTGTGTGTGTAACTTTGATTCCCTCCATAGTGCTGGGATTAAAGGTATGTGCTACCACGTCCAGCTTGTTTTTGTTTCAGGCAGAGTCTTGATATGTAGTTTAGGCTTGAAATGAATTCACTATGTAATCCAGGCTGGCCTCAAACTCTCAGTGAGCCCCCTGCCTTAGCCTCCAGGGTGTTTGGATTATCAGCATTTGCCATCTTGGTCGGCTCTGTCTGTTTTTCTTTCCAATACCTCCAGAATCTAAAGCCCTTTACTGCACATAGTAGGTGCTCAGTAAGTGTTGATAAAAGAATAAATCAATATACACTATCTCTGAATCTCCTGTAGACCCCTATTGATGTTCTGAGGCTTCAACAACACCTATAGGACCCAGCTTTCCCCTGGTCCATCTTGAGCTGCGTGCTGGCGGAGCAAGCTGCGTCTCCTGCCAGAGTCTCCGCAGTCCTCTCTGTCCTCGACCTCTTAGTTTGAGCTGGGGTTTCAGCACCGCGGACAGGAGTGCGCAGGACCAGGACCACGGAGAGCTCCCGCAGCTGAGGAGGCCCGCAGTCCAGGCCTTGGGCAGAGACTTATGCAGGGCATGCACTACACGAGACAACCCAGAAAGGCAACGGAAAGGCACAGACCCAGCACAAGTGAAGGTGCAGAGACGGACAGAAGCTCCCGAGAAGTGCCCAGACTGACCCAGACTCCGCTGTCTCCCGGGTGGTCGGCAGGGGTCGCTCTCCCTGTGACCGGGTCGGCAGCCTGGGGCAGCTCCAGGAAGCACCCTGAAAAGCCCGTCCTGTCCTGTCCCCAGTGGCCACCCCTTGGAGCGCACAGGGACCAGATCCCCCCCCCCCCCAAAGCGTAGTTGGCTTGGGCTCTGCTGTGTGGACAAGGGGCGGGGTTGAAAAATCGCTTTAGCTCTTCCACCCCACTAACTACCAGCTAATCGCTCTTGTAAATATAGCCTGATTTGGCTCTAATCCTGAGCTCCGGGGAGGAGTCGCTAGAGGGGCTGCAGGATCCCCGGGGGGAGAGGTAAGGGAGGGGGTTGTATGCATCGGAATGTTTTTCCTTTTCGCCTTTTAAACATTTCTACTAGTGCATACTGATATATACTGATTACCTTCCTGGGGGGAGCCGGCGCACGTACACAACACATCTCCATTCTTTTTCTTCCTCTTCTCTCCCCTCCCTCTGACATGAATGTCTTTCTGAGGGGGATTGCCCCGGGGCCTCTCATGATAAGGGTGTCCCGATGGGGACACGAGGTCTTGTGGACGTGAGCCATTTCCCGCAGACGATACAGCAGGTCGGAGTCTCTCCTTAGAGAGACCACCCCCCCACCCCGTCCCACATGATGTCACCCCTGGGGTATTTCCCTGCGGAAATACCTCTGTCTGTGCCTAGTGTGTGGTTTGGGGCCGAAATATGCCCTCTCAGACACTATCAGGAATGATTTCGAGGTGGGAAACAATTCTTTTTATTAACATTTTTATTTTCTTAGTACACGTTTGCAGTACACACTGATTACATTCATCGCGGGAACTGGTGCAGGAGCGCAGCACATCTTGATTCTTCCTCTGTCTCTTTCCGGAGGGCGCGGTTGTGGATTGAGAGGGCATCTGTGGGGAAACTCCGTCTCCAGGGGGAGGTGTCTCCCTGAGGGGTTTCTAGAGGGTCCCCATAGGGACTGTGTTTCAGGGACTGTCCCCCGGGGGGCCACCTTGGTTTAGGGTCTATCCATGGGAATGAATGCCTCTCGCTGAAGGGTCTCTGGGTTCCATGGCTCCCTTGGGACACCTGGAAGCCCCACCCGCTCTGCCCTCCTGTCTCCCCCAGCGCGAGTGGCGGTGGCCGAAGCTAGGCTGGGGGCCCAGACGCAGTGACGGCGCCGGCCCGCCCCGCTTTGCTCCGCCCCTGCCCCCCTCCCCTGCTGCCGCCGCCGCCGCCGCCGGGTCCCCGCGGCTTCTCCCTCCTCTTCCTCCCTCCTCCTCCTCCGCTGTTGCCGCCTCCTCCGCCTCCTCCACCTCCCTCCCCGGGGCCGAGCCGCTGCCGCCGCCGCCGCCGCCGCCGCCATGGACGATTCGGGCCTGATCCGCCGCCGGAGGCTGCAGGTGCGCGCGGCCCGGCCGGGGCGCGGGGCGGAGACGGGGTCGGCGCCGGGGCGGGACGCGAGGGGTGTGGGGGTCACGCCGGGGTCTGCGGGGCGCCACTTCCCCGGCCTCGGCTGCACCCCGCGGGCACCGCTGTAGCGGCATTAGGGACCCCGCCCCTCGGCGCTGCCCGGGTCCCGCGCCGAGGGATGGAAAGCCCAGGGTGTGCGGCCGCTGAGGCGACGTGGGGGCGCGAACCACAACCCTCACTTGTCGGCCACCTCGCCAGGTCACCGTGACCCGCCCGACCAAAGTTACGGCCTCAGGGCTCTCATCCCTGGGGGCCTCCGGCGCGGTAAACACGTTTTACTGCAGCCTCGCCCGCAGCCACCCCGGGAGCGCTTTCCCGAGCAGATACCCTGTGCGCCCTCCTTTTCTTGGGCGGCCCCCAGCACTCTTCCTGCTGCCCTCATAGGCCGAACACCCAGACAGCACCGCACCCTTCATTCGACCCCCTCCACTACATCCCCCACCCCCGAGATCTCAGGTCCAACCCAGCTTGTAGGTGGGCGTGAGCGATTTTTAGCTCTTGCATCCCGGAAGATGCTGGTCTCCAGGCCACGCCTGCGCAGGACTCCAGGGTCCACTGCGCGGAGTGGAATACTGAGGGTTTGGTAGAAGAAAGAGAAGGTGGGGACGAATCCTCACGTCAAGAGCTCCCATCTCCAGGGCTGGGGATTCTGCGGCTGTTAGGTGTCCCGCGCTCCCGACTTAGGCAGCACCTCTCAGGGGCTGTGCTGATCTCAAAGAGGTTCCTGTACTGACCTCAGAGACGACTTCAAGGCTTCGCTCCAGAAACTGCCCAGGGAGCGCCTCCTTGGAGGTGAATTCTGCGCCTGGTGCTCCGGAACTGTGCGCCGACTCAAACTACACCTTCAGCTGCAGTTTACCTGAGTTCCATCTCTGGGGTTCCCTAATTCACCATTCCAGAGCGAGAGAGCAGGGAAAGCCGATTAGCTAGTGCAGCTGGAAAAACAAAGATCAGAAGCCAGGAAGGACTTCCCCGGCATTCCGATGATGCTAAGACGAGACGTGGGTCGGTTCGAAAGGCTCATTTGCTTTCACATGGAGCCCATCTGGCCCGATCTTGGCGCCTAGGCCTCTCTGAGCTCCTCCCTGGATTCCCTTCTTTCAGGATTGGGCTACAAGAATGGAATCTAAGAAGAGAAGGGGGGAGAAGCCCTGGCAAAGTTAGACCAAATACTGCAGCAGCCCGGCCTGATCCGCCGGGTCGGGTCCCAGACACCCACCCAGAGCGCGAGGGGTGGGGCCTGCAGGTGTCTCCGCCCTTCCAGCTGGCGCCGGAACCCATTCATTGGCTCAGCGCCACGCGGTACTTCTGTCTCCTGCTCAGGGCCCCGCCTCCAGCACGCCCCCCCCCCCCCCCCCCCCCCCCCCCCCCCCCCCGGCAGTATTCCTGGCCGGGCTACCTTCACCCAGGGCTGCCCCCACCTCTTCCCTTCTAGCAGACTTAACCCTTCGGCCCCTAGAAGTGTCCCACGCACTGGCTCCCTCTTAGGATGGTCCCCAGTCTGTATTCCCTGCTGTGTGTGCACACAGCCTTAGGAGTCTGAATGGCCTCCTGTCCGCAGCGCCATCACTCAGCTAATCCCTAGAGGGGCAGTGGGGACTCTGCAACTGGGGTTGGAGGTGATATCTGTCTGCGTGGGTGCCAATCATCTCAACATCTGCTGCTCCTCTTTGCCCCTTTCTTCAACTCTAGAGTGCCCGGGTGCCCTAAAGGCAGAGGTAGTAACCAAGGACTCCTTGGGCGGTGGAGACCTCACAGGCTCACTTCCAAGGTCCACTTAACTCGAGTCTGGAGCCCAGGGCTCCGTGGCTGGATTATCAGGGTCTAATTTCCTCTGGGCCCTTGCTGGTTTGAAGAAGCCCAGTCGGGGTCCCAGCAACACTCCTTCAAGCAATCTTGCAAAGACAGGGAAAATCTGGTCTGGATTGACTCATGTCTCGGGAGCCCTGGGCTGGCCTTTGACCCCCACCTAAACGTCTGTGCTTTGTACACAGAAGCAAAGGACACTTTGCCCATGCTATGTCATACTGCATTGTTACCCACTGTCATTCCTGTTCTGAAAATCTAGTAATTTATTTTGGAGGGTTTTTTGAAACAAGATCTCAACATGTAGTCCAGGGTGGCCTGGAACTCACTAGCCCAGTCTCTTTGAACTCCCAGTGATCCTCCCTACTTCAGCCTCCCCAGTGTTAGGATGACAGGTGTGTGCACCACCAACACCAGCTTGCCTCTGACTTTGGAGAGAACTGGCTGGAAAGTTGGAAAGTTGTGTTCCCTTTCCCCATTTCTGTCCTTGAAAACTGCTTAGACACTGTAACTCCTGGTCTCTGCTGACTTCCTTTTTTTTTTTTGAGACAGGGTCTCACTTCGTAATTCAGGCTGGTCCTGTAGCCCATGCTAGCCTCAAACTCACATCAATCTTCTTGCCTCTGCCTCCCAAGCACTGGGATTTATAGGCGTGAGTCACTTCAGCAATAATGTGGTATGTGGTACTGGGGATCTTGCATTTGCCAAGCAGACGCCAGAACCACTGAACTAAATCCCCAGCCCCTGACTTTCTTTTCTTTTTTCTTTCTTTCTTTTTTGTACTGGGACTCAAACTCAGGACCTCACAGTAGCCAGGCAGATGATGTGTCACTGAGTTATGTTCCTGGCCCTTTGCTGACTTTCTAAACAGTCCACAAACACAAGACCTTCTTTGAAAGTGTAGAAATTTATTACATTGTCTTTATCAGACAAGGACCACTTGGCTCCTCCAGGATCCCACTTCAGATGTGTTTTGACCCACCCTAATTGTATGGTCCCCAACTTTGCAAATCTAGCTGAAGATGGGACAGATCTGGCAGGCTGTAAAGGAGTCATTCATTCATGCATGCCTATTTTTATCCAACCTTCCATGCTTGAGCATGCTAAGCTTGTTGGTGCCTCTGGGACTTTGGCCTTCACCTCCCTCTGCCTAATAAGTTCTCTCCACGCCATCAGCACCTTACAGCCATGTCCCCAGAGATACCATTCTGACCATGTGTTCCCTCCCAGCCTTTCTCCATCATAGCCACCCCTTTGTTTCCTTCATAACACCAGGTTAAACATTATCTCCTTCACTTCCATATTAATGCAACTTAGTGCCTGTTCGCCCTTCTAGTATATGTGCTGCCAAAGTGAGCACTTGTTCACCCTTCTAAATGCTCATCCCCAAAGCAGGTATTTTTATTTGCCTTATTCACCATTTAGATCCTAATTCACCAGATATGGTGTGGCGTACAGTAGTTGCTCAAGAAATATGTCTGCAAATAAAGACCACTGGCTGGCTGCGGTTGGCAGTGCATGCCTGAGGCAGAGGCAGGGGGATTGTCATGAGCTGAAGGCCAGCCTGGTCTAAATAGCAAGACACTGTCTCAAAAAATAAAATAAGTAGCCAGGCATGGTGGCTCATGCCTGTAATCCCAGCACTCGGGAGGCAGAGCGAGGAGGACTGCTGTGAGTTTGAGGCTTTCCTGAGCTACATAATGAGTTCAGGGGCAGCCTACAAAATGGGAACTACAAAATGAGAACCTGTTTCAAAAAAACTAAAAACGAAAATAATAAATAAATAAATAAATAAATAAATAAATAAAAAGACTCCTCATTTATTTGCACAAATACGCAAGTGAAAATGGTAACTATAGGACTTCTGAGGTCCTTCAGAGTACTAAATCCTGTGTTGATCCCTGAGGATAAACTCATGACCAAAGGTAAAGGTGACCCTGCTGATTGGGGAGCACAACCCATCATTTCTGCTCCTCGGTGGAGCAGAGTGGCTTTTTGGAAAGCGGTCTAAGGTCCACATTGATCATCCTTCTCTCCCTTTTCCTTCCAGAAGGATTTGCCCCTGCCCCGGAAAAGCAGCAGGTGAGCTTGGGGGCTGCCGCCAGGGCGGGCTCCCGGGAGCGGGGCATGGGTGGGGCAAGCGCTAACGCGCAGCAGCGCCCCCTCCCGGCGACCGCACCACAGGGCGCGCGCTCCCCTCCTCCTCCTCCCCTCCCCTGCCTCCCTCCCCCTCCCTCCCTGGCCGCTGCGGCTGCAGCCTCCGCCCCGCGCTCGCTCCCCGCGTCCCCGCTGCCACTGCCGCACCTGCCACCATGTCGCCGCCGCCGGGTCATGTCTGACTCGCTCTGGACCGCGCTTTCCAATTTCTCGATGCCCTCCTTCCCCGGCGGCAGCATGTTCCGTCGCACCAAGAGGTAGACCGGGACCCCCAGCCCCTGCCCCTGCCCCCACCCCGGGTGCTGCAGTAGGGCGGTGCCGGGATGCCGCTTGTGGTCGGGGATGCACGTCGCCTCCCGCCGGGGACGGGGCCTGGGGGTGCGCGCGGGAAGAGCGCCGCACGGGGGCCGCGGGCGCTGGAGTGGGGCTGCGGCGTCTTTGTCTGGGGCAGTGCGGGTTCGGCGGCCCGGAGGGATGGGGGCTCGGCACCCGCGGAACAATGGCCACAGCCCCCACGCCGCGTGCTCAGGGCGCGGATCTGCTCCGTCACTGCGGTGCTGGAAGGGAAGGGGTTGCTGCGACGGGGGCTTCTCTTCAGAGCTGGGACCTTGCGAGCCAGAGAAAGATGGTCTTTTTCATACCGCTGACCCCCCCCAACACAGCCTCACCCTGAAAATAGTGGCACACAGCGTCACTCGGGACATGATGTCACACACATACACACAACAGCCCTAGTGGCCCAGATTCACTGGCAGGCGCCACG
This sequence comes from Thryonomys swinderianus, assembly GCA_004025085.1. Lineage (NCBI taxonomy): Eukaryota > Metazoa > Chordata > Mammalia > Rodentia > Thryonomyidae > Thryonomys > Thryonomys swinderianus. The sequence goes on along the minus strand of PVIC010012199.1, from coordinate 13,680 downwards.
CACATCCAACGCTGCACCCCGCCGTGCAGTGGCCAAAGGCCACAGCCTTGCACACCCGCACTGGGGAACCAGCATTGCATACGACTGTGAAATGTCGCCAGATACAGTCGGCCATACAAGTGCACACCAGCAGTGTCACCGCACAGATATGATACTGCGGTGTCACACACTAGAATAAACTGGCAAGGAACGTGCAAAGTCACACCTGATCACACACCTGGGGAATCAGACATGGCTGCACGTTTGGACGTGCCCCTGCTTGGACCTGGATCACATGGTGTTGTCACCCACAGACCTGAGACCAGGTCTTGCGCACCCGAGTACTGCACAGTGACGCAGACATGCGGAGCAAAATCATGCGTCGTTATGCACGTGCCACAGCACAAGCAGTAAGAGAAAAACTGCATTTTGCACTGTCATACAGACACGTGAGTTGTGTTGCACACGATGTCACCTTTGGATGATACCAGTGTCACACAGATGTCACGTATGGACACACGCCATGCATGTCACGCTCAGACCCAAGGACATACAGGCTCTCTGGATTGCCAATGCTTTCACCGTGGCTCTGACATCAAAACTGACCCTGCTTCATGGGGACACATCATCTACACCAGGGGTGTCCCTCGCACGGATTGCATGTGCCTTCCATACACATGATGAGGCCTCCTCCTCCATGCAGTCCTCACTGGGTGCCTCCCAGCACCCATGGGTGGGAGAGAATGAGGATCTGAGAGGAAAGAGTGACTGCATAAGCCCAGGAACTCACTGGAGCATGGCCTGTCATGGCCCCACTGCCACCTTCTCCCTGCAGCTGCCGCACCAGTAACCGGAAAAGCCTCATCCTAACCAGCACTTCACCCACGCTGCCCCGACCCCACTCGCCGCTGCCGGGACACTTGGGTGAGACAGTTGGAGGGGGGGTTTAGAAGGCGTGGCCAAGGCTAGGGCTGTGGCCATAGAGCAGGAAGGGTGTGAACCTGGATTGGACAGAGGTGATGCCATTCACGTTTGGGTGTGTGGGTCGACAGAGCTGAGGGCATTGGCGGGCAGAGGTTCGGGGGATTTGTATTGGGTGGGGGCAGGGCCGACGGAGCCATAGGTGAAGGGGGCCAGAGGCAAAGGGGAGTGGCCTACCCAAATGTAGACTTGGCCGCGGCCATTTGCCACCACTTTGGGGATCAGGATTGCGCTCCACCCTAGGCCTAAAGCATTCCCTCTTTGCACTACAGGTAGCAGTCCCCTGGACAGCCCTCGCAACTTCTCCCCCAGTACTCCTGCCCACTTCTCCTTTGCCTCCTCCCGAAGGTGAGTCCCTCCCTCAGGGCTCCAGACCCCTGTGTGGACCCTCCCCACCCACTGTCTGGCCTGCCATCTGTTCTTTTCCTAATTGCAACCGAACTGGAACCTGAGGGGACCGAATAGCGGCCCCTAGATCCCTGCAGGGAAGAGCACCCAGACCTCGGGCGGAGCCACAGCAAAACAGGCCCAGTCGCTGGTATGGAGTAAGGAAATGGGTGGGGCCTCCTTTGCAGCAGAGGGGAAAGCGTTTGAGCTCTGGGCCCGGGGTCTCTCCCTAGCCTGGTGCAGTAGGCTGGGCGTTACCATAGCAACAGGACAGGGTAATGGAGAGGAGCTGTGCAAGCGCAGACTGCAGGAAGCCCATTGAGGGACAGCCCCTGAGCTGGGGAAGGGTGGCCAGGGTTATTTTTCCAGGTCCTAAAAGGAGGAATCTCAAGCTTCCCTGAAGTTCTCTGAAAGCTTCTGAAATATCATTCCACAAATTTGCTTGGGGATGGGGGCTTTGATGAAATTAGAAGTAGAAAGGTTCTCTATTTTTTTTTTTTTTGAGAAACTTTCTGGGCTTGCAGTGGAGGTCGGTGGGTTCTTGAATTCTATTCATTCTGAAAACCACTAAAACCGTTCCTCCCATCATCTAAACACCTGCTATGTCCTAAAAGCTGGACAGAGTGTCATTCACCATGTTTCTGACCACTGGGTGGGGTGGGAGAGGCAGGACAGAGAATGGGACCAGTGACAGGGCTGTGGGCATCGCAGAGCCAAGGAGCCAGAGGACAGTCCCCAAGGAGTCTGAGCGATGCTCCTTGCAAGCATGGCATTTAGCTGAGGATAGATTGAGCCAGAATCTGGCTCTAGGGTTTGTCCTGATGTTTTCCTCTGTGTAGAAAAAGTTCTGAGCCTGAACATGCAGGGCAGGAGGCAATAAGAGCATATGTCTGTGTAACTGCCATCTATGTGCCAGCAAAAACGTGTGTGTGACACTGTGTGTCCCCCAGGCATGTGCGTTGGTGTGTGTGGACCTGAGTGTCTGCAGGTTTGTAACCGTGTTTGTGACTGAGACACACCCCCCGTGTGTCTCCAGGAATGTGGGCGTCTTTGTGTTCTCATGGCTGAGTGTGTGGCTGCGTGGGAGTTTGAATGTGTGACAGTAAGAATCCTGAATGTATGTCACGTCTTCATGAATGTGAAGATGTGCAGCACATGGGTGTGTGTGTGTGTGCGCGCACGTGAGTCGTGGGTCTCTGTAACTGCATCTATGAGTAGCAATTTCTGCATGGATGATCATGTGTCCACATGTAAGTGTGATATTTGTGTCCATGTATGTGAGTGACTCTGCCAAGAAGTCATCTGTGCATGTTGGGTGTATGTGAAATGTGGACCTGTGTGACTCCCAGTGATGTGAGTGTAAGAAAGTGTGTGCACAGCGTGTGGGCACAGGAGAGTGTGGAAGAGGGTGTGTCTTCGAGGAGAAGTCTTTCTTCTCCGAGAAGATCCAAGGGTTTCCTTGGGGTGGCTTCAGCTTCCCCGATGGCTTCTCCAGTCCCTCAGGGCTCCCTCTGGAGGGCTTGTTTGATGTGGCAGGGGCACAGGAGCATGATCCCTCCCTGTGCCAGGCTGAAAAGAGACCATTTCTGGAGTCACATTAGTTTGATTGTAGCTCCCCACACTCTGCCCAAACCATGCCTGGTGACTTATCTCCTGCCCCAAGAAGTGGTGGGACCAGCATGGCCCTGCAGGCCCTGAGTACTGGACTGGGTTCCAGGGCTGATGGACGCCGCTGGTCTTTGGCCTCACTCCCGTCATCTGGCTATGGCACCAACACACCCAGCTCCACCGTCTCGGTGAGTGTGGCGGATGAGGTTGGGTAGAATGGGCTGCATGGGGCTGGCACCCAGACCAGCTGCCTGGGATGGGCCTGAGGAGAGGCTGCGTGCCTACATGTCCCTACAAAGGCCTAACCTCTGCCCTCAACATGTCTACTTGGGGTGGGGGCTCCTGCTCATTCCCAGCTTGACATTAAGGACGACATTATGGTGAGTTCAGCCACTTGTCCAAGTGTGTGTGCGGCTGCCCAGGGCAGGGCTGTGGGATGTGCCTGGAGCCCATTTTCTCAACCTGTGAACCAGCGATGACCTCTCCATCCGCCCCCTTCTCTTCCTCCTCTCTGGTTCCCATGACAGGGATCATGTGACTGTCACAGGGTGGGGTGACACAGAACTCATCAAGAAAGGCTTCCTGGAGAAGGTGGCACTGAAGCCAAGTCACGGGTTAGCATGAGTTTGACAGGTGGAAGAGAGGGAAAAGGGATCTGGGTGGAGGAACACAGGGTGCAAATCCTTGCAGGCTGCAGAAGTCTTGCTGCATTTGAAGCTGAAGCTCACCTTTTGTGGCTGGAGCTTCGAGTAGGGGAAGAGGTAGAGGTAGCAGTGGGACCTGTTGGCCACACACAGAGGTGGATTTTATTTTCTATCCAATGGAGAAACTGTAGAGCAACCAGACTTTGCTTTACTTTTGTTTTGGTCTTGCTTTAGTTTTTTTTTTTTTTTTTGAGACAGGGTCTTGCTTTGTAGTTCATGCTGGTCCTGAGCTCCCTATGTAGCCCAGGCAAGCCTCAAACTTGCAATCTTCCTGCCTCTGCCTCCTGAGTGCTGGGATAACAGGCATGAGCCACCACACCCAGCACTGTGTTATATGGTACTGATTACTGGTGGGCTTGAGTCACCACACCCAGTATTGTTGTATATGTTTACAGGGGACTGAACCAGGGAACTTGCTCCTGCTAGGCAGGCACTGGAACCACTGAGCTAAATTTCAGGCCCCCTAGGTTTTTAAAATTTATTTATTTATTTATTTATTTATTTATTTATTTATTTATTTATTTATTTATTTATTTTTTCTCCCCAATTATGAACTAATATTAGTTGAAGACATAAGAATTTTTTTATTATTTATTTATTTTTGCAGAACTGAGAATCGAACTCCTAGTTTTTGTTTTTTGAGACATTGCCTTGCTATATAGTCCAGGATGGCCTTGAAGCAATCCTTTTACCTCAGCTTCCAGAGTGCTGAGACTATACTGCTTATAATCCTGGCACTCTGAAAGCTGAGGCAGGAGGATTGCCATGAGTTCAAAGCCAGCCTAGGCTCATAGTGAGTTTAAGGCCAGCCTGGGCTATATAGCAAACCTGTCTAAACAAGACAAAACTAATAATAAAAAGATCGTTTTGGCTTGCTGGGCATGGTGGCTCATGCCTATAATCCCAGCACTCGGGAGGAAGATACAGGAGGATTGCTGAGCTCAGGGCCAGCCTGAACTACAAAGCGAGATCCTGTCTCAAAAAAAAAAAAAAAAAGATCGTTTTGGCTGCAGGCAGCATCATGTGAATGTCATTGTGCCCACAGTGGTGATGGTGGGTCTGGTTCCTAACTGTGTCTCAAGCCTGGACACCCAGGGTCCACCCAGAGCAAAGTCTCTGTCTTTGAGAAGTAGCAGTAAAGATGTAGGATGTCAAGAGATGAAGCAGTAAGACACAGGAGGACAGGACCTGGGCACCATAGGACAGGCTTGCAACCCTGGCTACTTGTGAGGCTGAGGCAGGAGAATCACAAGTTTAAGGGCAGCCTGGGTAACCTAGCAAGACTCTATCTCAAATAATAAATCAAAGGAAGCTGGGTACCACGGAAAGAAGAGAAAGAACAAAGGGAAGGAAGAAGGCAGGCAGGCAGGGGAGACTTGCAGGAGGAGAAAGTGTGTACCCCAGCAGGTATGATACAGGCCGAGAAGCAGTGAGTGCAAAGGCCCCAAAACAGGAGGTGCCTTACTCCAGATTCACAAGAAGCCAGTATGGCAGAGCAGTCAAGGCAGAGTGGAAGAAGGTGACAGCAGTGTGACAGGGCAGGAGCTGCAAGATCCTGTGGTCCAGGAAAGAGGATTTGGGTGTTTACTCCAAGTAAGGTGGGAACCATGGAGGGGTCTGCACAGAGGGAGAATGGCTTGGCTCATTGGACCAGGTTCCTCTGGCCATTTCCACGTCCAAGCCACTGTCCGCATGTGTCTGGCCCTATCTGGCTGTCCATGGGATCCCTGGGCCCTAAACCCCAAAGCCCTGGACAGTGGCCCTGCCTGGTAGGTAGCTCAGGGTTCCCACCAGCCCACAGTGGCTCTGACATAGCCCCCCACCCCCTAGTCCTCCTGCTCATCCCAGGAGCGCCTGCACCAGCTGCCCTACCAGCCCACGGTGGACGAGCTGCACTTCCTGTCCAAGCACTTCGGCAGCACCGAGAGCATCACAGATGAGGATGGTGGGCGCCGCTCTCCAGCTGTGCGCCCGCGCTCCAGGAGCCTCAGGTGGGCCTGCTCCCAGGACTATGCAGGGAGAGAGGGCTTATTTGGTTTGGGTTTTTTGTTTTGTTTTGTTTTGTTTTTGAGACAGGGTCTCGCTTTGTAGTTCAGGCTGGCCCTGAGCTTACTATGTAGCCCAGGCAAGCCTTGAACTCAGCAATCCTCCTGTCTCTGCCTCCCGAGTGCTGGGATGACAGGCGTGAGCCACCACGCCCGGCACTGGTTTGGTTTGATTTTTGAGACAGCATCTCACTGTGTATGTAGTCCAGGCTAGGTTTGAACTCATTATGTAGCCCAGGCTGACCGCCTATTCTCCATAATCTTCCTGCCTTAAGCCTCCCTAGTGTTGGGGTGAGAAGCATGGGTCAGAACTCCTGGCTGAGGACCGAGGATTGTGCACAGAGGGACCCAGAGGCTAGCTCGGAGGCAAGGCGCTTGTAAAGGACAGGGTTCTCTTTTCGCAGCCCCGGTCGCTCCCCCTCCTCTTACGACAATGAGATCGTGATGATGAACCACGTGTACAAGGAGCGGTTCCCTAAGGTGAGGATGGCGCCCCCTGCTGGCTGTGTTGCATCATGCCGCTCCACATCCCCCTGGGCTCAGCGACACCACCCTCCCCCAACTTCCATTCTTAGGCCACCGCTCAGATGGAAGAGAAGCTGCGCGACTTTGCCAGGGCCTACGAACCAGACAGTGTGTTGCCACTGGCCGACGGTGTCCTCAGCTTCATCCACCACCAGATCATCGAGCTGGCCCGGGACTGCCTGACCAAGTCACGTGACGGGCTCATCACCACCGTGTACTTTTATGAGCTGCAGGAAAACCTGGAGAAGTTGCTGCAGGACGTGAGTGCGGGGGACCTGCATCTGTACTCCAAATCAGCCTTGGGCCCTGTCCCAAATAGGGACTCCCCCCCCCCCACCGCGCGCCAGGAGTGACAAGAAGTGTTCTGAGGGGAACAGGAAGGGGTAGGAGAAAGCATGGATCTGACCTCCATTCTCTCCTGAAGCTCTTTACTCGAATGCCCAGCACACGGTAGGTGCTCAATAAATGTTGGTTGAATGGACAGATGAAAGTCAGGCTTGGTGGTCCACGTCTGTCTTCCCAGTTCTACGGAGTCTGAACCATGAGTTTGAGGTGAGCCCAGGCACTGAAGTGAGACCCTGTCTCAAAAACACAACAAAAGGGCTGGAGGGTTAGCTCAGTGGTTCCAGCTCCTGCCTCGCAAGCGCAAGGTCCTGAGTTCGATCCCTGGTAACCACATACAATGCTGGGTGTGGAGACTCACGCCCACCAGCAATCAATACCACACACCACAGTGCCGGGCGTGGTGGCTCACACCTGTAATCTCAGCACTCGGGAGGCAGAGACAGGAGGATTGCTGAGTTCCAGGTTTGCCTGGGCTACATAGTGAGCTCAGAGCCAGCCTGAACTACAAAGCGAGACCCTGCCTCAAAAAAAAAAAAAAAACCACAACAAAAAATAAAATCATGTCTGTAGGGAACAGGGGAAGGGGATGTAACTAGAACCTTTGCAATAAGTTCTAGTCTCCTGTGAGTTCAACAGCACAAGGCAAAATAATTAATAAGCAAGCAGACATGAGACTTAGAGAAGAAGCTGAGCTTGGGCCTGATCCATGCTACTCTTGAGTAGCAAAGACAAAAGACCTGAGCTTGCCACACCTTTTATTCAGTACACTGGGAACAAGCAGTGTTACAGGTCACTCAGAGGGCAGTAGTTTCCTTATATCAGGAGTAACAAAAGTAACAAGTCAGCCAGGTCACTCAGGGCAGCATGTTCTTACATACTAAAACAATGCACAATTATGTAGATGGAGGTCCTGGTGTAGTTCTTCCCTGGAGCATCATAGCACATGGGACCTTGGGGTCTTCGTTGTTCTAGGAGGTGAAGATAAAAGCTCAAGTCCTCAGGTCCCAAAATTTCATAGCTGGTCTGCAGGCAGGAGTCCTCATCCCAGTCATAGTCCCAATTGTCTGATTAATTTTCCCAAATAGGACTGCTCCCCATAAGTGCCCCTACTGTAAATTGGGCCTTAGGAGCACTGGACTGGAAGACATGCAGACACAGAGATCAAGGACCTGATGATGTCTGTGGACACTTAAGCCTATGAATCAGGGGGACTAGACTTTGGTGGAGTGTCCAGGCTCCTCTGTAAAGTCTAGGAAGGTGTCTAGGTCCTGAGGTAAGAGGAGAGTGAATCCCCCACAGCACAGGAGCCACATGATGGCTCTACTGAGAGCAAGTGGAACTGGAAAGAGCACAGGAACCAGTGTGGGGCTTTGAGCTCCAAGGCTCCCCCTAGGTCTGAAGGCAACAGGTTGGTGTTGTTTTGAGCTTTGGTGTCAGATCTAGATTTCAATCTAGATTCTGCTATCAGGACTACAGAATTCGGAACACAAATTCCAGATGCTCTAGGTTTTCATTATTCCCTATGGAGCCTTTGCTACTCTCTGGAATCTCTGTCCTCCAGAGTTCTTTAAACATGGGATTCTATGGCAGGCATAGTGCTCACCTGTAATCCCAGCGTTCAGTAGGCTGAGGCAGGAGGATTGCCACAACTATGCAACAACAAAAATGAGATTCTATGGATGTGTTAGTGCACATCTGCAATCCCAGCCTTGGGGAGGCTGAGGCTGGAGGATTGCTGTGAGTTCAAGGCCATACTACATTACATGGTAAGGCTCATCTCAAAGAAATAATAACAAAACAAAAAGTTAGGTCAAGGGCCAGAGATTTAGCTCAGTGGTTCCAGCGCCTGCTTTGGGAGCGCAAGGCCCTGAGTTCAACCCCAGTAACAACATACAATGCTGGGCATGGTGACTCACGCCCACCAGCCATCAATACCACATACCACAGTGCCGGGCATGGTGGCTCATGCCTGTAATCCCAGTACTCGGGAGGCAGAGGCAGGAGGATTGCTGAGTTCCAGGCTTGCCTGGGCTACATAGTGAGCTCAGGACCAGCCTGAACTACAAAACGAGACCCTGTCTCAAAAAAAAAAAAAAAAAGTTAGGTCAAGTTGGCTTTGATCTTGCTTTGGTCATCCTGCCTCAGCCTTCCCAGGGCTGGGATTACCAGTGTCACCATCATCCCTAGCCAGGGCTGTTTCCAAAGAGAAACTGAACTCATGAAAGTTTTGGATCTGTGCTTGCTACAATCCTTATTACTTATCCTTCTCATAATTACCATGATTATTCTTAGCGTGTGGCTGGGGTTGGCAGCTGTGGCCCTGATCCTTCGTGTCCCCACCCCAGGCCTATGAGCGGTCCGAGAGCTTGGAGGTAGCCTTCGTCACACAGCTGGTGAAAAAGCTGCTGATCATCATCTCACGCCCTGCAAGGCTGCTTGAATGCCTGGTGAGGCAGCTGGACGCGCCAGGGGTGGCGGGGGAAGCCCTGGAGCCCAAGGCGAGCACCCCCTGTCCCGCTCCAGGAATTCAACCCAGAGGAGTTTTACCACCTGCTGGAGGCGGCCGAGGGCCATGCCAAGGAGGGCCACCTGGTCAAGACCGACATCCCACGCTACATCATCCGCCAGCTGGGCCTTACCCGCGACCCCTTTCCAGGTGCAGCTAGGTCTCCTGGGGATGTGGGGGTGCACCCAGGCGCCTGGGATCATTGTCCCTTTCCCCTAGATGTGGCCCACCGAGAGGAGCAGGACAGTGGGGGCTCAAACACACCCGAGCAGGACGACCTCTCCGAGGTAAGGCTGAGCTGCCCAGCACTCTGGGTCCTGGGTAGGCAGTTACTCTACCTGTCCCCAGCCACGTGGGCCTCAGTTTCTCCATCAGTAAGGTGAGATTACTAATAGTTCATCCTAGCAGAGAATGGTGACACATGGCTCTAATCCCAGCACTCAGAAGGCTGAGGGAGGAGGGTTGCCATGAGTTCAAGGCCAGCCTGGACGACCCACCATCTTTCCCTGAAAATAAGACTGGGTCTTATATAAGTTTTTGTTCCATAAGATAAAATAGGGCTTATTTTCAGGGGATGTCTTATTTTTTAATGTACAATAATCTACATTTATTATGTACAAAAATCTAGCCAGGCCTGGTGGCTCACACCTAATGTAATCTCAGCACTTGGCAGGCAGAGGCAGGAGGATTGCTGAGTTCGAGGCTTGCCTGGGCTACATAGTGAGCTCAGGGCCAGCCTGAATTACAAAGTGAGATCCTGTCCCCCCCCCAAAAAAAAAGTCTACACTGACATCTTCTGGAACATAGTCGTAACTCCCCAAACCCCGATTTCCAGCCTGAATTTCCTGCCGCTCCCTCTCCTGCAGCCCTCCTGCCTGTCCCTCGGTGGAGCCCTCCTTCCCTGAGCACCTCCTCCTTCCCCGCGCCTGCTCCCAGCGCGGCCTCTGCGGTGGGCTGTCAGTCTCTCTGTCCCGAGATCCGAGATCCGCCACCCCAGCTGCGACCCCTCGCCTGCTCCCCTTAGATCGTGTTCACTGAGGGCCAGAGACAGGAGCTCAGGGTGAAGGTCCCCGCGAAGGGGATGAAAACTCACAGCCACCACGTGCAGAGAACGGTTCTTTGCTTCACACGCGCGCACTAAGTGCGTGTGTTGCAGCCGCGAAGCACTGAATTCTGAAGGTTCACAGGAGGCCCAAGCGCGTCCGCTCGGGATCCAATGCGCGCGTGACGCGTGGTGCGTCTGCGCCGCTGTTGGTCACGCGGCCGGAAGTCTGGATTTATCTGTTTGCCTGGGTGCTCACTTCTCCCAAGGTGCCAGCCCATTTACAAATAATTATAATTTATGTTAAGTATTAGTGTCAATATTATGTTTTATATAATTATATATTTATATTATTTTATACTTCAGTATGTCCATCTTACTGATGATTTTTTTTTTTGAGACAGGGTCTCGCTTTGTAGTTCAGGCTGGCTCTGAGCTCACTGTGTAGCCCAGGCAAGCCGGGAACTCAGCAATCCTCCTGCCTCTGCCTCCCAAGTGCTGGGATGCCAGGCGTGAGCCACCACACCCAGCACTGTGGTATGTGGTACCTGGTATTGATTGCTGGTGGGTGTGAGTCACCACGCCCAGCATTGTATGTGGTTACCAGGGATCGAACTCAGGACCTTGCGCTTGCGAGGCAGGTGCAGGAACCACTGAGCTAACCCTCCGGCCGCTGATGATCTTAAATGGGGTTTATTGGGGGGGGTTGGGGGAGATATTCTTGGAGTAGACCTTATGAAACAACCATCTTGAACAGTTATGGTAGGGTTTATTTTGCAGGTAGGTCTTATTTTCAGGGAAATACAGTAGTGAGACCCTGTCTCAAAGAAATCAAACCAAACTAAACCAAAACCAAAACAAAACAAAAGAAGCAAATAGTTCTTCATTCGTGAGTTACTTTAAATTTTCTCTTTATTTCCCTTTTCTTTTTTTCGTTTTGAGACAAGGTTTCATTTTGTAGTTCAGGCTGGCCCTGAGCTCACTATGTAGCCCAGGCAAGCCTCGAACTCAGCAATCCTCCTGCCTCTGCCTCCTGAGTGCTGGGATTACAGGCGTTAGCCACCATTCCCAGCTAGTTGTTTTTACTTTTATTCCTAGGTAGCATTGAGTATTGAACCCACGGCCTAGTGCCTGCTAAACTCTTGTTCTAGCACTGAGCTACATCTCTGGCCCCTTGGACCATCTTAGAATGAACACTTTCATGGTGTTTAGTGCATTCTCAGTGCTGCACAACCACTGGGACTAGCTTGTTCCAGACCTTTCTCATGAACTCAGAAAGAAACCTCACATCCAATAGGCAGCCCCGTGTCACGGCCCCCTGCTCCGGCCCTAGCAACTGCTGATGGCCTTTCTATCTCTGGGGACCTGCCTTTCCCATGGTATTTCTTGAGACTGGAATTATTCCTTCCATGGCCTTTCTGTCTGGCTTGTTTCACTTAGTTCAATGTCTGGGTTCTTTTTTTTTTTTTTTTGAGACAGGGTCTTGTGTTGTAGTTCAGGCTGGCCCTGAGCTCACTATGGTGCCCAGGCAAGCTGCCGCGAACTCAGCAATCCTCCTGTCTCTGCCTCCCGAGTTCTGGGATTACAGGGATGAGCAACCACGCCCGGCACTGTTTTTTTTTTTTTTAATTTTAAAAGAAGTGGTGAACAAGTTTATTAGAAAAAGTATGAGTAAAGAGGGAGGGAGAAACTGGCCCTGCAGAGTGAGCTTGAGCCAAGTAAAAGAGGAAAAGCAGGATGAAAGAACACTGCAGAGGATGTGGGACGGCTATCCTGAGGAAAGCCAGAAGAGCTGGAGCCTTAACTATCCTGAGGAAAGCTGTAAGAACTGGAGCCTTAATAATTAATTAATTAATTTTTATTTTTAGAGACAAGGCCTTGCTGTGTAGCTCAGACTGGCCTCAAACTTGTGGCAATCCTCTTGCCTCAGCCTCCTAGTGCTGGGATCACTGGCATGCACATCATCATGCCTAGCCCTCCTCCTCCTCCTCCTTCTTCTTCTTCTTTTTTTCTTTTTCTGGCTGCCCTCTTTCCCATGGCTGACTGACATTCCACTGTAGGGAAATGAAATCACCTGAGTGAACTTAGTTTCACTGATCTGCACATTCATACTCATGCATACACATTTTCCCTCATACATATTTAAAAGACTCTCCCTCTGCAGGCCTTTTGTGTAACATTTTGAATAGGTAATGAAATGACATCACTTAAAATTCTTAAAACCCTACCAAAGTATTTATCTGTAATTGTTCTTTGTGGGACTCCACATAATTCCATTCAGTGAAACTTGTTAATTGAGTGATTCAAACCTTTCGTTTCCCTCTTTTATTTCTTTTTTGCCAGATTGATCTACTACTTCCTGTTAAATCCTTGCTTTGAGTAATTTTACCAGTTTCTCTGTCAGATATTTTTACCCTACATCATTAGGAGCGTACAAGTTCAACATTTTTATGCCTCAGGGATTTTTTTTTTTGCAGAACACTGCTGTTTTTTTTTTTTTTTTTTTTTTTTTTTAGACAGGGTCTCGCTTTGTAGTTCAGGCTGGCTCTGAGCTCACTATGTAGTCCAGGCAAGTCTTGAACCCAGCAATCCTCCTGTCTCTGCCTCCCAAGTGCTGGGATTACAGGCGTGAGCCACCACGCCCGGCACTGTGATATGTGGTATTGATTGCTGGTGGGCGTGAGTGTCCACGCCCAGCATTGTATGCTGGTTACGGGGATCGAACTCAGGACCTTGTGCTTGCAAGGCAGGAGCCGGAACCACTGAGCTAACCCTCCGGCCCTGTTTTTGTTTTTTTGAGACAGTCTTGCTTTGTAGTTCTAGCTGGGTTTCAACTTGCTCCATAGTCCAGGCTGGACCCAAAACTCGCAGTGATCCTTCTGCCTCAGCAGAAGTGCTAGAATTATAGGTGTGTACCATCGTGGCCACCTGTAATCCTTATTTTTGTCCCTAAGAAAAAACAATTTTCAAAAATGATATACAGGGGCTGGGCGTGGTGGCTCACACCTGTAATCCCAGCATTTAGGAAGCAGAGGCAGGAGGATTGCTGAGTTCCAGGTTTGCCTGGGCTATATAGTGAGCTCAAGGTCCCCTGAACTACAAAGCAATACCCTGTCTCAAAAAAAAAAAAAAGAGATATACAGGAGAATCATACCACAGTGGTATGTAATTGTAATCCAAGCACTCAGGAGGATGAGGCAGGAGAATCACAAGTTCAAAACCAGTCTAAACAGTCTGTGTTGCACAGTTCAAGACCATCTTGTCTCTAAAACCAAACAAACAAAATGACATACAGTAAAAAAAATTGTTACTCCTTGGGCCAGATGTATAGCTCATTGATTCCCCAGATGCCTAGAAATCTCAAGGTCCCAGGTTCGATCCCTGGTACCACATACCACAGTGCTGGACATGGTAGCTCACAGTTGTAATCCCAGCCCTCCAGAGGTAGAGGTAGAAAGATTGCTGTGAGTTCAAGGCCAGCCTGAGCTACATAGTGAGCTCAGGGCCAGCCTGAATGACAAAGTAAGACTCTGTCTCAAAAAAAAAAAAAAAAAAAAA
>PVIC010012198.1:0-40098 GCA_004025085.1 Thryonomys swinderianus | reverse complement strand
AGCCTGAACTACAAAGCGAGACCCTGCCTCAAAAAAAAAATCAAATAATGTAGATAACTAGGATTTCCCCATATGTACTGTCATAGACAGTAGCCATAGTTTTAGATAATTAAAAAAATTCATAATGAATATTCATGACAGTAGAGTTTTCTATGCTCTACCATCTCCTGAATTTTACACTGGCTACTGTCTGACACTGTGTAACAGTTACATGTTTCCTGCAGATGTTTGGGTAGATGCCCTGTCTCCCTGCAAAGGAAAGAGCTGAAACTGTTGGTTTATGATCCATTTTCTTCTCCCCATTATAAGGATGCTTCCAAGGAAAAGAGAAGGCAGATGACCAGGTTGAACCTCATTGTCAGCATGATAACAGGGCCTCTAGGAAATAGATAGTGATATTTCCTCAGCAGAACATCTTTCTGTAGATTGTTCATTACAGGTTGTTTTTTTTTTTGCTTAGGAAAATATACCTAAGACCCAAGGCCTTATGAATTATGGTTGCTTGGAGAATGCCTGGTAAGATATATAGTTCATTTGGTATAAAATGAAGAGAGAATTTCTGTTGTGTGAGGTGACCTGTGATTTTCTCTTGGAAAGTGGTTCTATGTCAGGCCAGTGTGGAAATAAGGACCTGGGGAACCACGCAGAATGTCCCAGACTTCCCTCTGCTTTGTTTGTGCTTCTTAAATTTTTAAATATAGCATGATATTGGGTAGGCTCTCTGATTCATGTGGGTTTGATCAAAAAATCTAATATTTTATATTATCTCATTCTCTTATTAAACTACAAAAACCTAGAAGGCCAGAGAGCTATATCATTCATCTCTGTATTTGCTATGAGCCTAACATTGTATCTTTTTTAATGTGGCAGGTTTTTAATGAATAAATGTAAAAAAGTAGATTAATGGGCTATAAAAATTCAAGGTAAAGAGCTGTTGGAAAATATAGAAAAGAGTTTTATGCAAAGAAAAATAATGATGCACTTGCCAATATTCTGACATTTTTATGCCTTTCGCTCTACTCTGGGTATAATATATGTTAAGTACACATGTGGTTTTTCTGCACATTAAATTTGACATTTATTTATATAAGAGCAATGAAAATATCAGATGAATTTGGCTTCTAAAAGTTTTTCCATTTAAATGCAATTACAAGCCTCTTAGATCCATTTGGAAATGCCCTAACTATTTTGGTTCACAGCATATCATCAATCAATACTTGTTCCTAATGGTGCCAATTTGGGCTTTCCTCGCCCTTGATCACATTCATCATTTGCAGTTCAAAATGATACCCGTAGAGAAAAAGTAATTTATTTATTTATTTCCTCAAAGGAATGAAGTGGTTTACCCAGGCATAAGAGCTCTATTTAAATTTACTTTATTTGTGGCAGGAATGTAATACATGTTAGGGTATGTTCTCTTCTTCACAGAGAATAAAAACTCAGGCATATGAGTTTGGATGGTGTGTTTAGGGTTACTTATAGATAATGGGTCTCTCAAAATGTCTCCTCTACTATTCTACAGTTGTGTCCCAAGTCATCAGTGTTACTTTCACTCTTTTATATTAAAATACATCCCCAGGGACACCAGTAAATACTCAAGTATAATTTTAAAAATCACCTACTGCCTTTTGTGAGTCCTTGAAGGCCAGCTTTAGACAAGCACTCAGATGCTGGCAGTTTATTTGGGAAGGGAAAGGAGGAAGTCAAATAGTGATGGGAGACAGGCAGAGAAAATCAGGTAAGAGAATTACTGCTATAGGCAGCTGAGACTCCCTCTTGCTGAAGATCCTCTCAGGAAATGTGACAAATGCATATCTAATCTATTTCTTTGAAAACTGGAAACTATACCCAGGGTTCATCCCTCTTTGCAGTTCCTCGGAAGCTTTTTAATTCCTAGACCATACCAAATGCTATGGGAATAGGCTGAGCAAGTTGCACTAGCACAGGAGAAAGCCGCCAACAGAGTCGAAAGAGACTGTCCACTTGGCTGCAGGTGAATGGGAAGTAGGTTGAGAGAATATGGTTGAGGTATCGGCAGTGTCTTCATCAGTTAGTTCACTTTATGATCCAAAGCCAGAATAAGAGAACAGGACAGAGATCTGGTACAAGTTGATTTGAGAAGAGGGAACAGGATGATGAAAAGCAAAGTGGACAAAGCTGGGATGTTGCTCCTTGAATAGACAGAGTCGAGGAGAGGTGTCAGTATTGGAAGCTCTGAGTATGGAAACCCCAGGAGACAGAACGAAACTGTGGAGGACATGCTTCACAGCTTGTCTGGAACTGGCTCTGACCTTTTTGGTCTTTCTGAACTTTAGAGGTTCAATCAAGGTAATAGGACACTGGGGCTGTGTATAATTCAGTTTTATGAAACTTCCTGCCCAGCTTAATCATGACTAATTTCTCTTTCAGACTGGTCACCTTTGATGAGTTCCTTGACTAAATGACTCATCATTCATTAATAGCTTTCTTAGTTTCTGGCTGCTCTGGAACATCTGTGAGAGTGGGACTCACCCTTTACACACATGGCTGGGAAAGGGCTTAACACCAGAGCTGGTTAGCATTTCACACCCAGCTTCTTTCTCACCAATGCCTTAAACTTTCAGAATGATTTAGGCTCTTAGAATCATTTTTTTTTCCAGAAAGTGTAGTGTTTTTCATTTGTTTGTTTTTTGTACTGATACATTTGCCGTTCATTGAGCCTTATCATCTCTTCAACTGAATACCTGTCTTTAGTTGTCCCTAAAATCCTATTCAGACTTTCAAGGTTTCTTACATAAATGTAGCTATACTCCTAAGTTATCCATTTTATTTTCCATGCTTCTCCTGAATTCATTTTCTATCTTTCTCTCTACCCACAGATTCACTTTTTTATAGTAGAGCACTTATCATTCCACTTCTCTGCTCAAAATTACAAATTGATCTTCCAGCAAAACCAGTTTAAACCACTGAGCTACATCCCCAGCCCTTGGAAGTCAAGTTTGTTTATAATATGGCTCCAGTTCAACCTGATCAAATGTTTCCCACACTGTCCCAAATGCTATTTTATTTCCAACCTGTAGGTTTTGTTTATTTCCAATCTATAGATTTTGTTCAGCTAGCAGATTCTATTTCCTAAATTATTAACTAATTGTTCACATTTAAATGTTGGAGTATTTCACATGCAAAAGCTTTATGTCCAACTTCTGAAATATTGAGAGTTCTGGCAACACTGGGTCCATATCCCTAACATCAGCTGGACTGAGTAACGGCAACCACTTTTAGACTTTCACTCTGGCCTAACCACCAATAGTAATATCCACAACTTAGTAAGAGTTGTACATAAACATTTTGTCATAGGAGAATCTATAACACAAATTTATTGAAATTACTCCCAGAACAAACATGAGGTTTCGAAATCAGATATGTGAATGATTGTCACTTACACTATAATAGGATATCAGTGAAAACGGCACAGCAAGCACCTCTGAAAATTTACCACTCTATGAGGAAAACAACAGGAACAAAAACTGGCAGGAAATAGCAGAATTCGCTTTTTCAGAGCTTTGGAAATTTACCTCGGGAACATTGAATAGGGAAAATGCACCATTGTCATCCTCTGGTTCCCAGCTCAGTGGTAGCCTTAAAAATGCAAAGCAACCAGCACCACTGACTCCTGTGAGAGCCAGCAAGAGAGTTAGTTCTTCCACAGTCTCTTTCTCAAAGAACAGTTATTATTTGATTTACCTGGTTGCTCCTTGGAAAACTCCACTGGAAAAGCTTATCTTTTTACTTCACTCAAGCTTTATGTGAGGTTGTCAAGAACATTTGCAGGTAATTACAAGTACTTCATGGCTGCCTGAAGTGATAGATAACAATTGGTACATACAATAGGTGAAAAAAAAATTTAAAGGAAATACTAAAGAATAATTGCCATGGGCCAGAGATTTGGCTCAGTGGTTCTTGGGCCTGCCTAGCAAACGCAAGGTCCCTGGTTGGATCCCAGTAGCCACATAGAATAATATGATATCGGGCGTGGTGACTGACACCCACCAACAATCAGTACCGCACCCCACAGTGCCGGGCGTGGTGGCTCACGCCTGTACTCCCAGCACTCAGGAGGCAGAGACAGGAGGATTGCTGAGTTCAAGGCTTGCCTGGGCTACATAGTGAGCTCAGGGCCAGCCTGAACTACAAGGCAAGACCCTGTCTCATAAAAAAAAAAAAAAAAAAAAGAATAATTGCCATAACTGCATAGGAGCTTTGGAAATCTCCAGCAGAGTCTCAGAAATCTAAAAAACTATGTCCATACAGAGCACCATGTGCATGCTCATGAAAGCTCAGGCATTTAATAAAATATCTATATGATCATTACTAGCAGTTCATATAGTTGAAAAGAGACTTTAGTGGCAACATATACCAAAGACAACAGGTTTTACTTAATTATTTAAGAAATTCATCAAACAAATGAACAACTACATTAAGCTGGAAAAATAATAAACTTTGAGAGGAGAAATAATCTAATCTTTGGAGTTACCACATTATATTATTCAAAGTTTTTAGATTCTGACAAAACTTGTCAAACATACAAAGAAACAAAAATGTATGACTCAGACACAGGAAAATAGCAATCATTTTAAGCACAGACACTGGATTTATTAGACAAAGATTTTAAAGTAGCATGGTAGTCATGGTGGAATATCAAGTTGTTCAGTGACTTTGGGATGCATGCTGATGATTGGTGGATCCCAAAATTCTTAAGAATGACTGGAAGGTTGATGGAGGCACGACCTTATAGTCTATGTCTGGTCCCTTGTCCCTTCTTCTCTGGCATTGTTACCTTGCTGTACTTCCTGGCTGTCATGAACTAAGCAATTTTGCTATACCATGCCTTTCTGATATGGTGTTTCTGCCTTGGAACCCAATGATCATATGATGAATACCCTGAAACTGTGAAACAAATTAAATCTCTCCTCCTTTAAGTTGTGGGTGTTAGACATTGTATCTCAGTAAAAATAAAGCTAATACAGAAGCTGGGTCATTGTTATGATTGGACCTGATCTTGTGGTTTAGAAGCTTTTGGAAATGGTTTGCTAGACAGAGCTGAATGTGTGATTCTGGTTGGATTTTATAAGATCAGAATGCTAATAGGAATGTAGACAATAAAAATCAGGCTCAGTAAGTTTAATTTGGGAACAAGGACTCCACTGGTAGCAGGACTAGAGGCCACATAAGTTATACTCTTGCAGAAGATTGTCTGCATTTTTTTCCTGTCCTGATATTTTGCAGGAGACTGAGAATAATGGTAGTGGACTAGCTCATCTGGGAGAGAAAATTTGAGGGTAGCACAACATCAGAACTTACTGTGGGTATTTATAGTTGCGTTTAGCTGGACTTACAGTGAGAACTGGTAGAAAAAGTTTGAAGAGAAAAATTTGAAAAACCTTAAATTTTGGCCCAGGAGGAGCCATGTGGAAAATTAGAGCCCGGAGTTATGGCTGCTGTAGAGAGAGCTCTCATTAGTAAGTAATCACATACTTTGTACAAGGACAAGAAAAAAATTTGCCTTAATGCATTGCAGAAATCAGCAAAGCTCACCAATCACAAGATCAAGGAGAAAAAATAGAAAACTTTCACTTGAGAAGAGAGTTCCTGAGGCCCCTGCTCAAGAAGGGTGTCCTAGGGAATTGGCTTTCCAGCATTCACCATGTTTAGCAATCTAGGCATTTACATATTGCTGCTGCCATGATCTCATGGGCCTGGCTACTACTCCTGCTTACTACAGACTTTGGCATTGTCTGTGTGATACTGGCTTTGCTACAGGCAAAACGCAAGAGCTGTTGGGATTAGGGAGGTTTTCACACAGATTTCAAAGGAAGGACTGCAAAGTGAAGCAAGGAGTCCTTAAGAGAGGAGCGAGTAAAGTTGTAGAAATGAAGTTAAAGGTAAGTGGAGACCCTAGAAAATCAGAAATTCCAGGAATATTCTGAGAAAACCTGTAGGCCATGAGTATAGCCAGTCTAAGATAAAGGCCATGCAGACTGCAACCATAGAGCTGGGACCATTTAAACCTTCTGGAACTCACATTTTGCTTCATATGGTCCACAGGCTCAATATAGAGCCATAGGACTTAATGTTTTCTCTACTGGATTTCCATCTTTTCTAGTCCTCCTCCCCATTCCTTTTGTTTGGAATAAAATATTTATCCTGGCCCATGTAATGAGGGTTATATAACTTTAAAAAATTTTTTATAGGGACTCATAGCTAAGAGTTTGCCTTGAGTCTCATATGAGACTTTGACTTGGGCTTTTCAAAAAACTACTGATCCTGTCAAGACTTTGGGGTTGTGTTTTTTGTTGCATATAAAATAGTTGTGTTACATTAGATGGAATTATGAGTTTTCCATTGTATTTATTTTGAAAATTAAGTATAGTTTCAGGTATATCTGATATGAAGTTGACTAGGGATATATGTGGTGGTTTGGGTGAAGTGTCAACTTGATTGCCTTTGAAATTCACCCTGGTGACTAGAGAAGCATACAACCAGTGTGTCTGGGTAGGTGATGGAGTCATTGGTTTTAATGGTTGGTTCCCTTAACCCTTCTTCTCTGGAAGTGTTGCTTCACTCTGCTTCCTGGTTTCCATGAACTAAGCAGCTTTGCTCTACTATACCCTTCCACCATGATGTTTCTGCTTTGGTCAGCTTACCACATAGTAAGTACTCTGCAACCACAAGCCAAGTTAAATATCTCTTTAAATTGTTTATATAAGTGTCTCCATGATGAAAAAAGTGACTAATACAATCAGCTTTTAAAAATATGTTCAAGATCTAATGGAAACCACAGCTAAAAACTAAAGAAAAGCATGCTAGGGCTTGAGATTTAGCTCAGTGGTTCCGGCATCTGCCTTGCAAGCACAAGGTCCCTGGTTCGATCCTGTAACCACATACAACAATACTGGGTGTGGTGACTTATGCTTGTAATTCCAGCACTTGGGAGACAGAGACAGGAGGATTGCTGAGTTCCAGGCTTGCCTGGGCTACATAGTGAGCTCAGGACCAGCCTGAACTACAAAGCAGACTCTGTCTCAAAAAAAAAGAGAAAAGCATGCTAAGAATGTCTCACTAAATAGAAAACATCAATAAAGAGATAGATATTGTAAAAGAAGTCATCAAATAAAAATTCTAGAGTTGGAAAGTATGATAGCCAAAATCAATGAGACTGAAAATGGCAAAATAACACTTTTGAGGAGGGAGAAAAATCATAAAGGTGAACATAGGTCTACTAAACTTATGTAGCCTGAAGGGGAAAAAAAAGCTTAATGAAAAATGTATAGTGCTTCAAGACATTCAATACAAAAAATATATGCACAAATATATGCTAATGGACACGGAGTGTATAAAGGCAATAATTTGTGACAATAAAAGCATAAAGCAGGAGGGAGACTTAGAGCAATATGAAAGCTTACTGTTTACATACCACCAAAACTAAATTGATATTAATTTGAAGACATTGTTATAAATTAAAATATTAATTCTTAGGCTAACTACTAAGAAAAAAGTAGAAAATGTATAGTAAAAAAAAATTAAAATGAAATACAAAAATGTCTGTTTAACAAAGAAGAAAGCAGTACTGGAGAACTAGAGAATAAAAATATAGTAAGATATATAAAAAAGCAAATAAAATGACAGACATAAATTTTATGCTATCAGTAATTATATTAAATATAAATGAGGTCAGTTTATCAAC
Source organism: Thryonomys swinderianus (assembly GCA_004025085.1). NCBI lineage: Eukaryota > Metazoa > Chordata > Mammalia > Rodentia > Thryonomyidae > Thryonomys > Thryonomys swinderianus. Next base: position 32,375 of record PVIC010012198.1, on the reverse strand, counting down.
TAAAAATCAGAGATGGATGAATTTTTTAAAAGTCTAACTTTATGCTGTCTATAAGAGACTCACATTAGATTCTAAGACACAAATAGTCAAAAGATGGTGAAAGGTAAATTATGGCAACAGCCAGAAAAAGAGAACTGTAGGGGTTCTATTATACTAATATCAGAGAAAACTGATTTTCCAATTAAATTATTACTACAGATAAAAAGTTCAGTCAATTCAGAAGATACACACACACACATATATATATATATATATATGTATTCACACACATATACATATATAAAACTATATAACAAACTAGCAACAGATTTCTGAAATATATAAAGAAAAAACCTGACAGACTTGTATAGAACAACAGTCAAGTCAATAGTAATAGTTGAATACTTCACTACCCTACTTTCAATTTTGGAAAAGCAAATAGACAAATCAATAAGACTTGAGCAGCACTATAAGCTGATAGACCTAACATGCACTTGTAGAGCATTTCACTCAGCAGTAAGAGAATATATATTATTCTCAAATGTACATAGAAAATTCTCCAGGATAGATCATGTGTTTGGTCATAAAACCGTCTCAGTAGTGTATACAAAATCTGTTCTTCAACCAGAATAGAATGAAACTAGAGATCAATAACAGAATATAATTTGGGAAATTTGCAGGTATGTGGAAATTAAACAGTTCTAGATAACCAACTTGTCAAAGAATAAAATTCCAAGGAAAATTAGAAAATTATTTCGATAAATTAAAATGAGAATATAGCATATCAAAATTTTTGGAACTCAGCAAAGGTAATTCTCAGAGGTAAACTAATTTATTTAAATACCCATGTTTTAAAAAAGAAAGATCTTAAATTAATAACAGACTTCCATATAAAAACTAGAACAAGAAAAGAAAAGGAAAAGTAGAAGGAAAGAAATAATAATGATTAAGGCATTAGAGAAGAAATAAGTAAGTTATCTATAGATACTAAGGAAATACAAAAAAATCAATAAAACCTAAAGTTGGTTTTTTGCAAAGATCATCAATATAGAGGAATCTTACTTAGGAAAAAGAGAAAAGAAGACACAAGACATGAATTGCTAAGATCAAGAATGAAAGATGAGGGCTGGAGATTTAGCTCAGTGGTTCCGGCGCCTGCCTTGCAAGCTCAAGGTCCTAAGTTCGATCCCGGTAACCACATACAATGCTGGACGTGGTGATTCACTCCCACCAGCAATCAATACCACATACCACGGTGCCGGGCGTGGTGGCTCATGCCTGTAATCCCAGCACTTGGGAGGCAGAGGCAGAAGGATTACTGAGTTTGAGGATTGCCTGGGCTACATAGTGAGCTCAGGGCCAGCCTGAACTACAAAGGGAGACCCTGTTTCAAAAAAAAAAAAAAAAGAATGAAAGATGAGGCACTAATATCATATGTTTTAAAAAATAAAAAAGATTATGAAATACTAGAAATAATTATGAAATAAATGAGTTAGATAACTAAATAAAAGGTATACATTCCTATAAAGATACAAACTATCAAAACTGGCTCAAGAAGAAATAGAAAATTAGAGTAGAGCTATTTATAGCAAATAAATAACTGGAGAATGGTACTACACATTTAAAAAGCAATTAACATAAAGCCTTCCCAAATTTTTCCAAAAAAGAAAGATTATGATGATACAGAAGGAAAAGAGGACAAAGAAGAAGGAAGAGGAAGATGAGGAATACTTCCAAATTTGTTTTACAAGTCCAGTGTTACTCTGCCACTAAAAATAAAGGTAATATAAGAAAAGGACTTTTTCTCTTTCTCTTTTTATTTTTTTGAGACAGGGCCTCCCTTTGTAGTTCAGGCTGACGCTGAGCTCACTATGTAGAAGGACTTATTAATATATATGCAAAATCTTCAAAGAACAATAGCAAGTTAAATCTTGCAATATAAAAAAGAGACACTGCAACCAAGTGAGATATATCTTAGGAAAATTTTCATTTATTATATGCAAAACAACTGAGTTACTACCATTGTAATAAAAATGAAAAACACATACAATTTCAATAAGAAAAATGATTTAAAAAACAACACTGTTTTATGAATAGAAACACACACAACAAACAGGAAATAGAAGAAAGGTTTCTTAGCTTGATGAAAGGTACCTATAATAAACCTATAGCTCATATACTTAAATGGGAAAAGGCCAAGAAGAAGACAAGAATGTTTGCTCTCATCTCCTCTGATCAAAATTATACTAAAGGTTCTAGCTGGTATTATTAAGCAAGAAAAAGGGTTAAAAGACATCCAAAGTGTAACAGAAGTAAAATAATCTCTATCTGAAGATGAAATGGTCATACAGATTTTTAAAGTTCTAAAGAATTCTCAAAGCCCAATTAGAGCCAGTAAGTTCAGGAATGTTGCATGATTCAAAATCAATGTTCAAAAATGATTTGTGCCTTTATACACTAGCTATGGGCAATTCAAAAAGGAAGCCAAGAAACTTGTTCCACTTTTAGTAGCATCAAAAAGAACAAAATACGTTGGAATAAATTTAACCAAGAAGGGTAAGCTTTGAGCATACTTAAAGTTCTAAAACATTGCTGAGAGAAATTAAAGACAAATAAGTGGAAAGATATATCATATTCATGGATTGAAAAACTTGGTATTGTTAAAGTGATGATACTCCCTAAAGAGATATATAGAGTTAGTATAATCTCTGCATATGCACAAGAAAGGTTCTCTTGCACTATAGGAGAGGGATCCCCAAATTATTACTCTGTCAGCTTATGTAGGACCCAGACAGTTGCCCTCTTTCTCCTTTTGAGAAAGAGAAAACCCAGTGTTTTCTGTCATTTACACCATTAAATTCTTCAGAAAGAGAAAGGGGAAAATCCTACTGTGGAATGTAAATACTTGGCTATTAATGAGAGCAGATGGCATCATATCCAACACACTTTACTCCCTGAAGCTTTTCCTCTAACCTGTTTATGATTTCTTTTGCTTTGAAAGTACTATTTCTGCATAAAAAGGAACTGACTGACGTGGGTTAGCAGCCCTGACATAGTCTTGGGTGATCAGAACAGGATGACAGGACCATGAAATACCACAGGATACACCATAAGTGGGTGACCTTACACCTTCATTTGCCCAGAAAGAGCCCAATTCTCACTTTATACAGCTAAACTAATGCTTGTTAATTATTTCTGGTTCTTTCACTTTTAAAAGTGCCCAAGGTGATGATTAGTCATGTTACTAATTAATACAAGATTTTAATGGTGCCTATTTATAATGTATAAGGCTAAAGGAATGAAGGAAGGAAAGGGATGGAGCCTGGGCCATGACTAATCAGTTTGTCAGTGAATCACATTTCATAGTTTGAAATTTCATTTATACAGCCAACATTTCAAACTTGATCCTATAAAGTAAGCTATTTGTCAGATAACTATGCCATTTTGTATTGAATAAGTCATTGGGTAGACAAAGTCTAAGCCTCAGGAAATTCTAGGAGAAGGTAGATAAGCTTCAGCCAAAGAGAATAACAAAGAAATAGCATGGAATTACAAAGAATGAGTCAACACTGGAGACATGTTTTTAAAAATGTTCTGATCCGTTTCAGAAATACGAAACAGATAAGAAGAAATTAGGAAATGATTCTAGGCAGATTTGAATTTGAGAAATCCCAAACTCACTGAGCATTGACTTGGACTTGTATTTTTCCTAAGGAAACAGTTTGATATTAACGATGTATCTGAGATGCTATTAAACTCTGTATTATCTGACCTAAGTTCTGGACTGTGGAGTCTGAGGGATAAGCAGAGCTTTGGCTATTAAGCAATGGAGTGATGAGACATGTAGGATCTTAATGATCCTAGAAACTTCTCATCTGTAGATCTCCTAGACCTATGGAAGGGTTTATTGCTGGTGGTAATATGTTTCAGGCTCTCATTATCCTCCTTTGCCTCTTGATTTCTCCAGCAGTTTACCTAGACTTTTACTGTAGATAGTCTACCTTATCTTATAGGGCAAGAATTGGGTCAGTGTGGTCTACTAAAAAAATGAATGTAGAAAAATCACTTTCGTATCTTTGTTTTTCAAGAGTCAGAATCATTTATCTACACCTTTACTTCAGACACATCTAATCCATCACTTGCTTCCATTGCAATTCACAACTAGAAGACTGTGTCTTGAGTTTAAGAGCAAAGAGAGAGTTACAGAAGAGTTGCAAAGAAAGGAAGTGTCCATCTGTTAGCACTTTATTCCTTGATATCGGACATTTCTTCAGATATGCTTTGTGCACTAAAAGGATAATTGAGAACTCTGAGTCCTAATTCTGGATCCTGTACCCATACTCCTTTGTCTTTTATTCAACTATATATCTGAACCAAATCTAGAAGTGCCAGATGTATGACCTAGTCACAAGCTATCCAATCTTTTCAATATTAAAAAGATGAATACGGTTCCACAGTGTTAGTATTTGGATGTGGGCTGCTCTGTCAGGGTTACTGGTTTTGGATTATTATGAGAGCCTAAGTTATCTGGATTGTTTGTTGGAATAAGTAACCTCTCTGAACAATACTGTGTGCCTTCATTGTATAGATAAACTTTTCTATGTGATCAATGAAAATAACTTCTACTTGCTCGAGGCTGACCTGCTTCCAATAGGGAAAGACCTCTTTTCTCCATCTGTTCAGATATTAAGCCAAAATACCTCTAATTATTATTGACCAATGGCCCTATTATTAGACCAAATATGGTGCCTGAAGTGAGGAAATGTTTCAAATTGGTGGCTATGAGCACAAATTCTGAAGGCAGTGTCTGGATTACAATCCAGGTGCTATCATTTCCTACCTAGGGTTCATTGGCTACTTCATCATTTGTTTCCACACATCTGTAAAATGGAAATGATAATAGTATGTTCTGGCATTATTGTGAGGAAGAAATATTTAGAGTTTAGTTGTGACTGGTGCATAGGAGAACAAATACATTTATAACTTTGGTCCTGCTGGGTCATCTGGCTATTCCAGTGCTAAAAGAGTATGAGATATAATAGAAAGAAATATCAGCAGGAGAAATGTTTTAAATATTACTAAGTATCATAGACCCTTGTTTTATTCCGTTCATTCATGAGGACTTGTTGTAACTCAAGTTGATCAATTGAAGGCTCAGGCTTCTCTACGCAGCCTTCAAAGTCGCTTTCCTGTGTACAGGCGGATCTCAGTGGCCTTAGGGGACATTGGTCTGGGATTTCTCAATTAACCCCACACAAGGAAGGATGTTGTAATATTCCTTCCAGAATTCTTTAAGGGTTAAATCTATATCTGAGACCATCTGGAAGCACAAGTGGCCAGCGTTTCGGGTGTAACACAAGATTTAGTTCACAAGTTAAAACTAAAATTCATCATAACCAGAGTTGTTCACATGTCTGGCCAGTCATAACATGAGGGTCCACTGTACTTTTTGATATTTTTAGGTTTTAATCTTTGTTGGTATATTTTATATACACATCATGATCACATTCAGCATTGAGAATTTGTGCCAGTATATGACACAAATTCTCATTTTTTCCCATTCCCTTGCCCACCCTGCAACTACCACTCCTATACACATAAGCTTTGTTTCCTCTTTTTTTTATCATCGCATTTTTTTCTCCTCATTACTTACCCCTACCCACTTTTCCATTTGAATACTTTCTATTTCACAATATCTATCATACATTTTAGAACTCATTTACATCCTCAGTTTCTCATACCAGAGAAAAGATATGGTATTTACACATCTGTGACCTATTTATTTCACTTATGAGTATGTCCTCAAGGTACATCCATTTGAATATAAATGACTTAAACTTATCATTCTTTATGGCAGGGTACTATTTTATTAAAAAACACATCTTCTTTATCCAATCTCCAGCTGATGGACATTTGGGTTGTTTCCAAGATTTATCTATCACAAACTGAACTGCTATGAATGTGGGTGCACATATGTTGCTGTGATATGAATCTTTTAATTCTTTTGTGTATATACTTAGCAGGGAAATAGCAGAATCAAATGGGACCTCTAATCCTAGTGTATTGAGGAATTCCGCTGTATTTTTATGTCTATTGTTTTTCATTTTATTCTTGTCCCAGTTCTTTTTTTTTTTTTTTTGGAGACAGGGTCTTGCTTTGTAGTTCAGGCTGGCCCTGAGCTCACTATGGTGCCCAGGCAAGCCGCCGCGAACTCAGCAATCCTCCAGTCTCTGCCTCCCGAGTGCTGGGATGACAGGCGTGAGCCACCACGCCCAGCATTATATGTGGTAACCGGGGATCGAACTCAGGTCCTTACGCTTGCAAGGCAGGTGCCGGAACCACTGAGCTAACCCTCTGGCCCGTTGTCCCAGTTCTTGTAAGGAGGTAATATTATTTTCTCTACAGCTAAATAAAGAGGCAAAACTACCCCCAGGTTTTTCATAATTGGTGAACCAGAATTTTCTGAGGTTCCCTGAATTGTATGGATATTGCCAGAGAGGTGCTGATTATGAGTGCAAGTTAGTCTGAACTCCCAGAAAATTTCTGAATAAAACAAATCCTTCCAATCTATAATTCAAAGTAATCTTTGGTAAATGATTTGGTGAGTGTTAGGAAGCATCATTCTCTACACTTCAGGGATTGATAAATAGAGATAGTACTATTGTTTGGAACTTAATTGTCACCCCAAAACCTATGTGTAGAAGGCTTGGTACCCAGTATGGCATGGCTGGAAGGTGGTGGAACCTTTAAGAGGTGACCCTAATGAGAGGTCTTCTGGTCACTGGGGCAGAATTTTGAAGTGAAAATCCTGTGCTCTTGGCCATGAAATGATCTCTGCTCTACCACCTACTTTCTGCCATGAGGTGCTACTTTTCCATAAGCCCCAAAGCAATAAAGCCAAGTAGTCATGAACTGAAACTTCAAAACCTCTGAGTAACTTCCAAATAACCCTTTACTCTTTACAAGTTGGCTGATCTTGGACATTTATTATTCTGGGGTGTGTGTGGTGGTGGGGGGAACCTGGCTAACACGGGAACACTGGACCATATCATGCTTCCCCCTGGTTAAGCACCACTGCCTTGATGTGGTCACCATAGTGCATGATCTCCAAGGCTATCCTCCAGATATCCAAGGATATCAGAAATCTTTATGAAGAGTCTCCTTAATGGACTAATGCAAATAGGTTGAAAATACAAGATGATTTAGACATCGAATACAATCTCTGGCTCTAAAATGACTTAGGCTTAAAAAGTGTCTGAATGTACCCCATTAATAACTTACATATAGTACAGGGTGTCCTTACACCAGTCTAATGTAGCTAGAATTTAGAGGCAAAAAACTTGAACTTTAAAGTCTGTTACAGATTTGGATTTTTAAATTTGTTTTCATTTTTTTCATCATCAGATTGATTTTTCCTTCAGGACTATGTTGGTCAGATTTCCACTAGTGCATCAAGCACAATCAGCTTAAAGCAAGAGGCTATTTTTTTCTAGTGGTTTTGGAGCTTTATGTCCATGACTGATTGACACTGTTGCTTTTTGGGTCTGGAACAAAGCAACACATCATAGCACGGAGAGTATGATAAAGTAAGCTATTCACTTCATGGCTGGGATATGAGAAAAGAGAGGGGAGCCCCATAATTCCACTCTGAGAGTATTCTTCTTATGACTCAGTGTACTCCTGACCTCACCTACAAAAGCTTCCATCAACTCCCAGTAGCACTGTGGGATGAGGACCACATCTTTAACAAATGGCCTTTGGAAAAACATTTCGGGGAATAACACTTGGCAAGGTTTCTCTGAGGAAGTACAGTTTAAACTGAGACTGAATGAGGAATAGAACTCAGCCAGGTGCAGGGGCCAATGGGTGGGGAAGGGAGAGCCAGGTAGAAGTATTGGGAAAAGCCACAGATCTTCACTGGGCCTGAGGGGCTGAGGTATACCTCTGTAAGGTTGGGCCACCTGTTGTCACAGTCTAACGTAGGTTTTCTGCTTTTTGTAGCCTTTTCTCAGTACTGTTTGGTTTTACTCACCTTCTAGAATCAAGGCCTACTCAGGAGCTTCAAATAGCTGTGTGTTTCTTTCAAGTTTAATGCTCTTTCCCTTTTAGAGGAAGACTCTGCTCTGATCCTTTCAGCTCCTCTGGTGACTGGGCTTTCTTACATGTGGAGGTTGGTGCCTGAGAGTGCTGCCGAAGATTGCTAAGTTCTTGCCATTTTCTAATGATGCTCTTGGGAAGTATTTTCATGTGTAGATTTACTGATGAGTAGACAGCTTTATTCCACCAATCTGGGTCTAATTTCTGGCTTTCCAATTTACTGCCTAACTGCAGAACCAATCAGCAGATATTTCAGTGGAATCTTGCTGTTTTGCTGAACGCTGAGTAACAGCTGTGCTTGGAGTGCCACAGGCAATTCACCACACATCTCTCTTTCAATGAATTAGTTTTACAGGGACTCTAGAGTTGCCAGTATTTTGCAAAATAATCTTGTGGGTTTGGACACTGGACAATAGGCCACATGTCATGATTCAAGACACATGACCACCTTGAATGTACAGTTAAATTTCCAGGCAAATAACCAGAAGAGTCTTAGGATAAAGCCAGGTGAAACAAGATAGTCACTATACCATCAAGCAATACTAACTTGTGGTCTGTTATTTGGCTTTGGTGGTTACTGAGGCTCCTGAATAAAATATATATTGGGCTTTTGAAGCTGCCAGGGTGTAGTTCAGTAACTTATCAATGTGGACCAATAAATTAATGATGTTCCAGCTACAATTTATGTCTGGAGCTCAGCTTGATTTCTCCCTTTTTTTTTTTTTTGAGACAGGGTCTCACTTTGTAGTTCAGGCTGGCTCTGAGCTCACTATGTAGCCCAGGCAAGCCTCGAACTCAGCAATCCCCTGTCTCTGCCTCCCGAGTGCTGAGATTACAGGCGTGAGCCACCACACCCGGCTATTCCTCCCTTATTTTAAAGTAGCTTTTGTCTTTCTAGCAGGTACAGTAGGACTACAATGATGATAAAATAATAATCTGATTTGGCCTCCAGAAGCAAAATCATCACGTCCCTAGCAGTTTTCATTATCTCAGATTGGTAAATAATCCTCTATTTTTCAAAGGCACCTAAAATCTAAATACTGACCTAAATTGTTAATGCTGCTGTCTTCTTCTTTCTCTGCCACCTCTACTGGGGGTTCCCAGTCTCTGAAAGACACAGCTTCTGGATATGTTGGCCAAGGACTGACTGGAGGGTCAGCTGAGCTGTGTGGCCAGGAGTGAATCATCTCCTAACTTTCCTATGTTTCAGCAAAAAGAGGAGCAAGGAGACTCTAAGATGAATTTTTAAAAACTCAATAGAGCATTTAACAAAGTTATACTTTTGTGATGTTAATGCAAAATTTTTTGAAGGAGACCATCTATAGGAAAACAGACCGAGGGAATAGGAGAGCAGCATATGTAAATTATAGATGATGTAAATTGGAGTTTCCTCTCCCTGCCTTCCACTCATCCCAGCTGGTGCAAACTTTGGTACTCAGTGTGAATTCCTTGGTTCCATTAGAGCCTCCTTTAGTTTTCTGACTGCTCATCTCATTTCTAAGATTTTTTTCCTTTGCAGTTATATTGCTCTAATTATTTCATGTATGAAGCCAGTCTCTCTTGTTTAAGACTTTTGAAAGTAACAGGCCAGCATATCTCCTGTTGCCTAGCCACAATTTGTGCAAGGGCCTCCTGCAATACTTGGGAATTTCATCACTCCCTATCATTTTTACCATCTCTTGTGGAAAGCAGGATCTGTGTTGAACAAACAAAACTCAATTGAAAAGCTGAGGTCACATATCAGCTCCCCCCCCGGGAGTTTCAACCCCCCCCCCAAATAAAGCACAAATTTCCCCTATGGAATGCAGAAAGTTTGTTTCCATTTTTAAGTCAGAAGATTCCTGTTATGCAACTTGTTTCCAATATTTTTCTCATTTCGCGTTGGAATTTGATCTAAAGCAAAAATACACAGAACATTTTTTAACACAAAATCTTTATTTCACTTGGCTGATTAAAGGCTGCTTTGTACAAGGGAATTTAGTTTGTCAACTGGATCTGGGGTAATCCCAAGTGAGTATAAGGCAATCCCACATTAGTATAAAGAGATTCCCTTTCTTTTCCTAGAAGTGAGATCTAATTCAATTATATGCTGCTTGCTGGACAAGGGCTAAGTCTAAAAATAACACTTTGATGTAGCGGACAGCTGTTTTCTTTAAAACCTGATGGCGCCCTCAAGTGGCACACTGTTTCAATGCAGTCTTTTCAGAAGCTTTGTCTCTTGGAAGCCTGAGGAATTATTTTATCAATAATCAAAGATATCAGTTAGTTTTATTTTTATTGTCCTAGAAAGCGGGAACTAAGTATGCCCTCTACCACTGAGTTACAACCCCTAAGGTGTATACTTTTTTTTTTTTTTTTAAAGATAACTGTGCAAGCCGGGCGTGGTGGCTCACGCCTGTAATCCCAGCACTCGGGAGGCAGAGGCAGGAGGATTGCTGAGTCCCAGGCTTGCCTGGGCTACATAGTGAGCTCAGGACCAGCCTGAACTACAAAGTGAGACCCTGTCTCAAAAAAAAAAAAAAGGTAGCTGTGCAGTTACTTCTCACTAGCTTTTAGTTCCTGGAGGATGTGAGATGTTTCTTGCTACCTGCCACCATGAGAACAAAACTTAGAGTTATGCACTGATGCTATAGAACATAGCTAATGGATGACTTCTCAGATGATTTTCATGGGGAAGATAGGTTCATCGTAGAAACTACTCCTGGTAAGTTGATATCAAACAACGTAGAGAATTTAAGAAAATATGTAAATACTTTGAAACTAAGCATTTTCTGCCCTTTTCCTTTCTACGGTGTAGTTTTTCTCTTTCTTTCTTTCTTTCTTTCTTTCTTTCTTTCTTTCTTTCTTTCTTTCTTTCTTTCTTTCTTTCTTTCTTTCTTTCTTTCTTTCTTTCTTTCTTTCTCTCTTTTTCCTTTTTGAGACAGGGTCTTGCTTTGTAGTTCAGGCTGGCTGAGCTCACTATGTAGCCCAGGCAAGCCTCGAACTCAGCAATCCTCCTGCCTCTGCTTCCTGAGTGCTGGGATGACAGGCATGAGCCACGCCCGGCACTGTGGTATGTGGTATTGATGGCTGGTGGGCGTGAGTCACCACGCCCAGCATTGTGTGGGGTTACCAGGATCGAATTCAGGACCTGTGCTTGTGAGGCAGCCTCCAGAACCACTGAGCTAAATCTCCAGCCTCTACAGTGTAGTTTTAAGAAGGCACAATGATTTGTAACTTCATAAGGTAGTAAATAGGACTGTCTTTGCTTCTGTTTATATGCTGTATTGCATTTATTTATTTGCATATGTTGAACCGCCTTTGCATCCCTGGGATGAAGCATCCTTGGTTTACGGTGTATGATCTTTTTGATGATTTGTTGCATTTTGTTTTTCAGCATCTTGTTGAAAACTTTTGCATCTGTGTTCATTAGAAATATTGGCTTGTAGTTCTCTTTCTCAGTTGGATCCTTATCTCATTTTGGGATCAGGGTAATGCTTCCTTCTAGGAATAATTTTGGGAATACTTCTTCCCTTTTAATTTCATTAGAAAGCTTGAAGAATACTGGTGTTTGATATTCCCTGAAGTTTTTGTAGAATTTAGGAGTGAATCCTTCTAGACCCGGACTTTTCTTAGTTGGTAAGTTATTTATTACTGCTTCACTTTCATTGGCCATTATTGGATTATTCAAAGGTGTTAATTCTTTTTGGTTCAATTTTGGTAATTCATGTGTATCTAGGAATCTATCCATTTATTCTGACATCTCCAATTTAATGACATATAAGCTTGTGAAATAGTTTTAATAACCCTTTTGATTTCTTAGTGTTTATCATGATTTCATTCTTTTAATTTCTAATTGCATTTTTTGTGTCTATCCTCTCCTTTGTTTGGACTGGCTAAGAGTTTATCTATTCTTTTGAAGAACCAACTCTTTGGTTCACTGATTCTTTGTATTTGGGAGGCATCTCAATTTCATTGATTTCTGTTCTGATCTTTATAATTTCCTTCCTCTGGGTTGGGTGTTCTTGAGGTCTCCTACAACAGCTGTATCAATGTTTGTCTGATCTTTTATGTCTGGCAGTGTTATTTTAAGAAGTTGGGTGCACCATTGTTCTATGCATATATTTTAATGGTTGTTCTCTCTTTCTGTTAGATTGTTCCCTTAACCAATATGTAGTGAACTTCTTTGCTTTTTGTGATCAGTTTTGGGTTGAAGTTCACTTTGCCTGAATATAAAATAGCTGCACTTTTACCCATGTCCCTACTCACCCTATATCCCCACCCCTATATACAAATGCTTTTTGTTTTTAAATCATATTTATTCTTTCCCCTCATTACTTTCCCCTAACTCTTTCCTTTTGAATATTTCATATTTCACAAAATCTATCATACATTCCAGAACTCATTTTTATCTATAGGTTCTCATGCCAGAGAAAAGATGCAGTATTTGTATATCTGTGACCTATTTATTTCACTTATTAGTGTGTCCTCAAGGTGTCTCCATTTGAGTATAAATGACTCAAGCTTGCCATTCTTTATGGCAAAGTAATACTCCATTTTATTTTTTTTTTAAACTCAGGTCTCTTTCTATCCAGTCCCCAGTTGATGGGCATCTGGGTTGTTTCTAAGACTGAGCTATTACAAATTGAGCTGCTATGAACATGGGTGTACATATGTCACTGTGATCTGAATCTTTTCATTCTTTGATGTATATCCCTAATAGGGGAATAGCAGGGCCAAATGGGACCTCTAATCCTAGTTTTCTGAGGACTCTCCAGACTGATCTCCATAGTGGTTTTACCAGTCTACATTTCCACCAACAATGGAGAAGGGTTCCTTCCTCCCCGCAACCCCACCAACATTTATTGCTGGTTAATTTCTCAATAGCAGTCATTCTTTGCAGAGTGAGATGAAATCTCAGTGTTGTTTTCATCTACATCTCTTAAATGACCAGTGATGTTGAGCATTTTTTCATATGCTTCTTGGATGCTTTTACTTCTGCATCTGAGAAGTGTTCATTTCAGATGCCCATTTTTTAATTGGGTTTTTAAATTTGGGGGGATTGATTTTTTTAAAGTTTCTTTTATATTCTAGATAGTAGGCCTTTGCCTAAAAGACAGCTAGTAAAGATTTTTTTCACATGTTATTGGCCGTCTTTTAGCTGTGCCAGTGGTTTCTTTTGCTGTGCAGAAGCTTTTTAGTAGGATGAGATCCCATATGTTGATTCTTTCTGCTAGTACACTTGCTTTTTGCCAGGTTTCTGTTATATATATATATATATATATATATATATATATATATATATATATATATATATATATATATAAAAAGTAAAGGACTTGGGGAATGTGAGGATGAATGGTAAAATTAGAAAATTAAGCAATGTAAGGTAAGAAAAAGGAGATAAAAATCAAATAAAGGGTCCTATTAAGGAGTAAAAGGAAATTAATAGTATTAGATAAAAGTAATGAAAAAAACCTAGTAGAAAAAGGAGAAATAAGAAAAAAATGGAGTAAATTAAAAGAAAACTAACAAAAGGAGGAACTAAAAGAGAGAAGACCAAAGTAAAAGAAAGAAAATAGAAAAACTCAAAAACACACATACATGCAGGGGTGGCGGGGTGGGGGGAGAGACAGAGAGGCAGAGAGAGATAGAGAGAGATCAATTGCCTTATACTACAAGGAAGATGAGGGTTACTTGTTGTCCATGGAATAATGTATTTACAAACAATTTGTATAAGGGAGTAAATGTTAGGTACTCTTAGTGCCAAAACAGAAAAAAATAACTATGGGTAAATGGGTACATTAAATCCTTTGACTGTAGTAATCTGCTTACTGTCCACATTTATAGCAAAATAAATACAATCAGGCATCTTATTGTACACTTTAAATATGTACAATATAAAAAACAAACCCTTCACAATTTGTGTCAGCTGTCATTTTTGTGTACAAGTTGATTCTAGTTTTCATCCTAATCTGAAATTCAAGGGGCCAGGTACACAGAATCTTAAAACAGTAATCTAAACTTCAAAAGTTAATTTCTTGACAGTTATTGAAATAAAACTCAAGAGACTTTGTTGGTCAATGGAAGAGATGGAAGATGAAATTTTAAGTAGTGAAAGTCCTGGTAAGAAGGAGAGTTTGAGAGTTTTGCACTATATTTAATGAACAGTAAGTGGTGTATGTGAACAAAGTGTAAGAACCTAGTAAATCCAGAAGTGTAACAATCACTTTCCAGGTATAAAGCTTCTTGAGCCCTGCTTCTCGTGGCTTTGTGGAGGACTTTGCTATTTGACTTGACTACAAAGATAGGCAGCTGGGATTCATTCACCCTGGGATATGTCATTCACGAAAGAGACAGATACGTGGCCAAGAAGGAGCGTAATACCTTTTCTGCCAGCCAGGCTATGGAACTGAATTTTGAGATAAAATTTGTCCCTTTTTCTGTTGCTCTGCATTCAAAGGTAAGGTTGTGAAAAGGATAAGCCCATCCCTCTGCGAACAACTAGGGGATCTGCTTACGATATGTGCCTGAGAAAAACTGACATTTGCTGAATAGCCAACTGGATTTAGGCCAGTTTGCAACAGTGTAAGAAGCCTGCAGTGACATCTCTGGGGGTGAGTTGATTAAAAGATTTTATTGTGCTGGGCGTGGTGGCTCACGCCTGTAATCCCAGCACTCGGGAGGCAGAGGCAGGAGGATTGCTGAGTTCGAAGCTTGCCTAGGCTACATAGTGAGCTCAGAGCCAGCCTGAACTACAAAGTGAGATCCTGTCTCAAAAAAAAAAAAAAAAAAAAAGATTTTATTGAAAAGTCTCATTTGGGAATACAAGCTTTCTGAGCCGGGATGCAATTTGTCCTCCCAATTGTTTGGTGACATAGCTGACAGAAAAGTGATCCCCCTTTAGGAGAAGCTCTTGACTCTTAGAAAGATAACTGAGGGAGACTGCAGGCATGCCACAGCTTTCCTTTGACTACTTCTTCAGAGGAGAGTCTTCAAGCAGCTAGACATGATAGATGCCTTCTGGATGATTCATGTGTAGGTAATTAAGGACTTTAATTTTAAAGAGATCCACCTGTTATTTCTTTCTCTGTTATAAGTAGAAAAGGAAGATAAGGAAGAGGTTCACTTCATCTCATCGGTTCTTGACTCAGAACTTCTGTTTTGTAATCACTCAATTTCTACATAGGAAGGAAAGATGAAGTTACAGGGCTAGAAAATGTGAGGAAGCCAGGATACCTTAATGTTGCCACTTGCCAGTAGTTACAACAGGACAAAAGGCATAAATTAGGACTGTCTTGTGTGAACAAGGATTAATGGTGGATCAACTCATAAATGATTTTGCATAACAAGGGGGAAGGAAGAAAAACCAAGGGTAATTCCCAGCCCTCCAGATTCATATTACACTCCTTATATTCAGATATCCTTGCAACCCATTTCATAGAGAAAAATAAACCTAAGTCAGATTTCTTGTACTGTGACCTGTAAATTTGCCATCTGCCTAGATTCACCCTCCCCTTCTGTCTAGGTCAGGTAAAGCTCCTTTTATATTTGGACTCCATTCTTGACTGTTTTTCTCCTCTCCCAGCCTCATTTTGCTCTGCCCCAAGCTGCCTAGCTCCTCTCCTCTGCTCTCCTCCTTCTCCTAATTTTTCCTCTCTCTTCCTAATTCTCCCAAGCATGCTGTAATCTAAACTAGTCCTTTCCTGATTTAACCTTCACTCTAACTTTACTTCTACTCATCTAATCTAAACTTTTTGAAGTCACACCTGCATGTGATGTCTCCTCTTTTTTGTGTCCCATCCATTCCGGGCAGTATAATTTCTGTCTCCCACTGAGCTAGTAAAACTGCTTTCATCAAGGTTAGTTCTGTCCTTGAAATGATTGTAACCACTACTGGTCTTTATTTCTTACCTGATCTTCCTTGAGGCCTTCAGCACTGTTGAACATTATTTATGGATGCCTTTGGCTTCTTCCCCTACACTCATACCTAGACCTCCCTATTCTCATGGTGCCTTTCTTAGGCTGCTCATGGTCAGTCATTTTTTCTGTAGATAATCATCACCACTACTTTACAGTGATATGACGCTTGGCTCTTTCTCCTTCCTGCAGATGGCACCAGAGAGACACAGAATCATAAGCAGTTGGACTGTAGAGGGACTGTGGAAAAGAAATCAGCAAGGCTTTTCATTTCTGACTTAAAAACACTTAAGAGAGGGGTCTAGAGAGAGGCCACATGTCCATGGAGTTTCTTTAGTGTACTTTTCTGGTCAAATCCTACCCTCACACTGAGTCATTCGTATAAATTGCATACAGGGGAAGCAAAACAGCAGTAAATGGTTCTTTGGAAAGCAGAGTTCAACAATTTTAAATCAATTTTGAAGTTCCAAGATAGCCCCAAATAGTTTCCTGTGGCTTCTTATATTTTTTTAACTTGGGTTACCAGAAGGCAGCTTTGTATCAGACATGTGAGTTCAGCAGAAATGTTTTTCCCCTAACAAGGCCTGGTGCCTGCTGGTATTATGTCTGAGCCCCGGGGCTGTTCAGTGGGGAAGGGTAGTAGAGTCAGTCTCTGGTTTTCCAGTTGCTAAGTTCACATATTAAGTGGCATAAACTACCTTGGAGCTATGGGACTCAGTATCTGGCTTCTTTGTGGGGCCTGACTCCTTATGAATCTTGTTGGTAGGTTTGTGGGGAGCAGTTTACCACTCAGAGCTGGCTATGTGAGACTTTTCATTGCTTGGTGGGTGGCTTCATATAATCTGTGGCCTGATGAAGACCTGACTGAGCAAAGCCAAGTACGAGTCAGGGTACTTGGAAGCATAAGATTCACTAGTCATGGGAATATTAAAAAAATTCTCACTGTGGCTAAGACTGGAGACATCTCTGTGTGTTCAGGGTTACTGAAGGGGCTCTAAAAAACTTCATTCGTGATGTTCCAAAGGTTCAGTGCACCATGGAATGTCAGAGCTGGGAGAGACTGCAGAGACCCGTTACCAAGTCTTCTCATTTTGTTGAATAAATCTTTTGATTTGATGATGATTTGGTGGTGGTCTGACCCTCCCATAATTGCAACGAGTTATAAGATATAAAAATTGTTTATATTACCTTAATGATAAGGTATTTATCACTTAGCAAAATAAGAGGTGATAATGAGGTGAGACCAAACTTTTAAAAATGTTAAATTCCTCAAATGTATGATGTAACATTGACTGTCAATACTTTCCTACTACTTTATTAATTCATGTCCAAATGACTTCTGACCTTGTCCTCTTCAGAAATAGTTTCTTGGATTGCCCAATGAATTCACTCTGCTGGGTCTCATGGGATTGTAACATTCATTGTCTTTTTGTAAGATATTCTTTAGAATGTTTTGGAGTACAGGTTTTGTATTTGTGAAGTTTTTCAAGTGTTCTTTGTTATAGAAGTATCTTAGTTCTCTGTTGATTTTGAAAGACAGTTTTGCAGGATACATCAATCTAGTTTGGAGGTTGTTTTCCTTTAAAGCGTGAAATACTTCACTCTAGGTTCTCCTGGATTTGAGTGTTCATGTTGAGAAGTCTGGTGTGATTCTGATTGGCTTTC
Source organism: Thryonomys swinderianus (assembly GCA_004025085.1). Lineage (NCBI taxonomy): Eukaryota > Metazoa > Chordata > Mammalia > Rodentia > Thryonomyidae > Thryonomys > Thryonomys swinderianus. The sequence continues at coordinate 14,735 of PVIC010012198.1, read as the reverse complement.
CTTTGAACGTTTTTTTCCCCCTCTAAATGTTTTCAATATTTTGTTCTTCTACTGGATTTCTGGAACCTTGACAATTACATGCCTAAATGTAGATTTATTTATTTCTTTTTCTTTTTTTTTTGAGACAGGGTCTTGCTTTGTAGTTCAGGCCGGCTCTGAGCTCACTATGTAGTCCAGGCAAGCCTCAAACTCAGCAATCCACCTGTCTCTGCCTCCCGAGTGCTGGGATTACAGGCATGAGCCACCACACCCGGCTAGATTTATTTTTTTTTTTTGAGACAAGGACTCTTATAGTTCAGACTGGTCCTGAGTTTACTATGTAGCTCAGGCAAGTCTTAAACTCAGCAGTCCTCCTGCTTCTGTCTCCCGAGTGCTGGGATTACAGGCATGAACCACCACACCCATCATTGTGGTATGTGGTACTGATTGCTGGTGGGTGTGAGTTACCATGCCAGTATTATTGTATGTGGTTACCAGGGATCAAACCAGGGACCTTAGGTTTACCCAGGCAGGCTCTGGAACCACTGAACTAAATCTCTGGCTCTAAATGTAGAGTTTTTAAAAAAATATATATACCATGGCCACTTGTATATGCCTCACTTATCTGCATATCAAATTCTTTACTTTTTTCTGTGAAGTTTTCTGCCATTATATCTGTGAAAAGTCATATCTATATCTATATGTAATCTTTTGCACTGTCTTCTGCTTCCTCACTGACTCCAGTCAGTCTTATGCTATTCTTCTTTATATCTACTAGTAGCTGCTGGATTTATTTCTCATGATCCCTTGACATTTTCTACAAATTATTCTTTTCCTGTTCATTGGCTGCAATCCTATCTTCTAGGTTTGATATTTGGTCTTCACATTCGTTCATCTTATTATGAAAATTTTCATTGGAGATTTTCATCTCCTGGAAATCTGTTTGAAGCTGTTTATTCCATTGGTTTCATAATTTGAGATTCTAACACGTTCCTAATCTCTTCTTTAGTATTATTAATCATATTTTTCACTTTGGATAGCATCTCTGCTCTTATCTCAGAAATTATTTTTGATTTCTATTTTTTTTTTTGAGACGGGGTCTCGCTTTGTAGTTCAGGCTGGCCCTGAGCTCACTATGGTGCCCAGGCAAGCTGCCGCGAACTCAGCAATCCTCCTGTCTCTGCCTCCTGAGTGATGGGATTATAGATGTGAGCCACCACGTCTGGCATTTGATTTCTATTTTATTAGATCTTTCTTTGTTACTGGCTCAGAAACTCCTGGTGACTGAGCTTCAGTTTGCTCTATTTCCCTTTTCACTGGATTCCCTTGTGATGCTGATCTTTGTATTTGGGTTTTTGAATTTTTTCTCATTTCTATTTCTTTGTTGTTGTTGATGTGTTTGGTTCAATTGCTGGCCTGTTGTCCAGGCAATGTTTATTGCAAGTCTTTTTCTTCCTAATATTTGGAACCCTCAGGAGGTGGGTACTTCCTGGGTTGTCCTCCTTGGGTGTGTAATGACCCTTATACAATCTTAGTTCTGACAAGCTATGGCAATCACTATGCTGATAGCTTTAACCACATGAGTTAGATCTGTGACCCTATGCCCAGATTTAGAACTAACCACAAATATGTTTTTATAACATACAGGCCCTTCAATATAGCAGAATCACCCTTTGGGAATAGAGGGTCACCGGGAGTTCGGAGGGTAGGTAGAGAGATCATAGGAAAGGGAGAGATTAAAAAGAGGGTTAGAAGGCATATAGAGATCATACAAATCCTAGGAGGCTGATAGAAGCTAGAGGACAAAAGAGACAGAAGGGACAAATTCAAAACAGAACAGACTAACAGCAACAGGACAACTAGAAACTGTAATCACTCCCATATAATGGTACAGAAGAAAGGGACAGCAGGGAGGACCTAAACACACTAGGTTCAAGGAACTGATACTGAGCAGAGGAAAAGAGAGGATGCAGAAGCAAATGAATAGGGGTACCTAGCAGCAATAGGAAATCAGGAAACTATTTTCCCTCTCCTGTAAAAAAAAAAAAAAAGAGCATTTGAGAGAAGAAAAAACCCAAAATTGGACAGACTCAACAACAAGAGAGTAGAGAAATAAAGAATAAGAGAATGGGCAGGAGATAGAAAAAGAAAGAAAAATGGAAAAAAAAACAAAAGAAAAAGTTGGAGAAAAAAGAAGATAAACAATAGCAAAGAAAGAAAGAAAGAAATAGAAAAGAAAAAGAAAAAAGAAAAAAACCCAATACCAAAATGCCCTTCGAGGCATGGACCTGCTGTTTCCCCTAGACAATATGGGCAGTAGCACACAGATTGGTGTTAACTAGTCATAGGGAAATAGCCATAGTCCACTGTAGATCATGCAGGCTTCTGGCTACAGTAAATGCCTGAGGTCAGCTCAAAGACCTCCTGCAGGGTTGAGACTACAGCCACTCTTACCCAGAAGTGAGTCCAGGGTCCTGTACATGGTGCTGGGCCCAGAAACTCACCAAAGGCTATAGTCTCACAGGTCTTACTCACTCTCCCAGTGGGCGCTTCTTCAAGATGGTGGATAGGAAGTGGGAGGTGATGCTGTGATCTGAAGGAGGAAAGCTGGAACTGAGGGACATGGTGTGGCGATCCTGTGACTGGTGCTCTTGTCAGGCCAGACTCAGAGATGCAGCCTCTGCACTGGCAAATAGAACTTCAGTCCCTTGGGGTAATGGTGGGGGGCTTCCTTGCTTGACTGGCTCAGATCCTCATTCCTCTGTCAGAACTGATTTATATATGTTGAAAACTGCAGCTTCTGCCATTCATTGTGGTTGCTGTTCTACTCCACTAGCACATTTCTGTGTTGGCGCCTGTGGGCCATCAGACATCACCAGTCATTTGCAGGCTCTGCAGGTTTGACAGCCCCTCTGCCACCAAGAGTCCCAGCTCAGGGAGAGAGGGCTTGGTTCATTAAAGCTTTTCCCTCATTCATTCTTGCCTCAGATCTTTTTTCTGAGCCTTGGGGACCCATTTCCCTCCTTTACTTCTCTCTCTTTTCCCCGCTGCTACTATATTCTTGCTTAGGAATGGCAAACTGCAGAGAGCCCAGTCTCCTACTGTTAGTACTTCACCATCTTCCTGGAAGTCAGCCACTATTCCTGTTTTTTTACATGATAAAAGTGGGGTACAAAGAAAGGATAAACACCTTGGTTTGTTAACTGGTAGGCACAGGATTTGAAACTCTCTCCACACACACAATCAGGGCTACATTATGTAAGCTTCCTCCTCAAATGATGGGACTATGACCCCAGCTGCTCTTCAACTGGCTATTTCCCTCCTGCTTGCAGTTAAACTTGGCCTTGGGGGTCTGTGGCTTCAGAAGGGAAAAGGGCCTGGATGAGCTTAGATTCCTGTATAGCCAGACTGGCTCCAATACAATAGTCATTTGGTTTCCCAAGCTCTTTTCCCTTTATTAAATTTGCCTCAGCTTCTACATTAGCTCTGGGATATTTTTTTCTGGATAGACTCTCCCATAAAATATTTGTCCTCCCACAGGTTAGGAAGAGTAGAAAATACACTTTTCTAGTTGGATGACATCTCCCTTTTTATACTTGGAACAACTCTCTTGAAATATTCCCCTTGGGGCTGTGTAGAGATCCTTCTCTAGCCTGGATGTAGTTTCTCCCAGCATGTGACTCAGTGCCTCAGGTTAATGAAGTTCTTATTGCTGTGGCCGTTGGTCTTGCAGAAATTGTACTGCTCTCCTCAGGAAAAAAATCATAATTTTTGATAGATACTCTCAAGTGATCCTTACCTTTCCTCTGGCAGCTTCCTAGAACTCAGAGAGAATTTACTCATAAACTCTAAGAGGCCTTCAAATGCCCTTTTCTTTTCCTGTTAACTCCACAGGAGATTGAAAACATCTAGAGGTATTTTGCACACTGGAGAAACTAGTAAGGACTTCTGAGAGTCCACCTTATTTTTATACTTCAGTGCTCACACATCAGTCACTGCCTCAAAGGGATTGCCTCCAATTCAAACATTTTTTAGCCATTTTGGTAGGTTCTTGTTGGGAATTCTTATGTTCCTGGACAGGCCCTTTAACACAGCAAATACAGGTCCTACTCTACTGCTGAGACCTACATGAGCCATAACATTATTTTTTAGTAATGAAACTTATGACTTGAAACTCCCTGTTCTAGTGTCTACAACTCATCTTGGTCTCTGCACTGTTGGCTCTTTTCACTATCTAGCAGGTCAAATCTGGATTGAGACATAGGACAGTCAGAAGGAAGTAGTTGAAGTGACAACATTATTGGGCTCTAAAGAAACTCAGAGCCTTGAGGAAGCAGCCTAACCCCACATCTAGATTTTGGCCCCCAAAGTGTCCCACGAGAGAAAATATCTGTGTGATAAGTATTGACATCCAGAGTTTTATCTTGCCTCCCAGTTTCCACACCAGAGATGGCCTGAAAAACATTCAAAGTGGCTTGGAAAAAATGGAAGGAGTTACTGCCAGCTAATTTAGGATGCAAATAAAGCTGTCTCCATGGGGCTGCTTAGATAAAGAACGCTCAGCAGGTGCATGAGGGTGAGAATGTTAAACAATTACCACACCCTTTCTCCATTTCAGTCAGATGTTTTACACTACCTAAGTTCCACAGAGCTTTAGCACATATAGAATGAAGATCCTTAGTTGACTGAGATGTAGTTTTTACAACCACAGCCCATTGGGAGGTCAAAAATAGAAATTAACTTGGGTTTTGGAAAGAGAGAAAGTCATGATTCATGCATACTTGAATCTGTGAAGCTCAAGTTGTACACTAGCTCTAATAAAGTATGGATTTATTAAAAGAACCTAGGAAAATTTTGTGGAAACAGAATTCAGGAAGTACACTTGGTCTTCAAGAACAAGTCAGGTAGCAACAGAAACAATAGATAACTACTGTCTTCTGCTCTCTTACAATCATTTTTTCTCTGGGTCCTGGTGCCAGTCTCTTCTCAGTGAAGTTTTTGACAGTGGCAAGTATGTTTCTCTGCTTATTCATGATCTGTGTTTCTCCATAACTTGAGTGAAAAGGATTTTTAACTAGAATACTAGATGTCATCATAAAGGTGTCATCTCCATTAAATTACTGGTCCTGTGACTGCTGCCAACTCAATATTCTTCATACTCCTTGGTTGAAAGCTTTGGAAAACAATCATTTTTGACATTCTGTTCTTCAAGTGATGTTTTCTAGACCAGGAATCCACCTGGCTCAATACATGAAGTCAGGAGGTGAGGTGTCGTTAAAATCTGACATGGCTGCTCAGGTCAGTCTCACTATCAACAGTGCATAATTTGGATAGTTCAAGAGAGTTTTGAGCTCAGGGGTTAAACTCTAACTCAACTTTATTAAAATTGTTCCGTACATGCCTTGTAATTGTTTATAAATCACAACTTTCTTGAAAGCAGGGGCTCTAAATGAATACTTTAAATTAGTATTTCAGCACCTTCTGGTTATAGGACAGTCCAGTTAAGTCAGGCTGAAATTGATCTTTCCTGGAAATTGGGGCCTCTAGTTGTTTGTGCCATGACATCTTTCATGTACCTCCTGCATTTGGAAGAGTTCACTGAATATCAGTTGAAGGAATGCATATTTGTTTGTGCCTTCTATACCTTTATTCCTGAGTGAACATTATCTGAATAGAGAAACTCCTATCAAGTATGATATTTATGTGGATGGATTTCTTGCACAGATACTAGGGACTACATTTAATCTTGGAAGCACTGAAGTGATAAATTGGAGCAAATGATACTCTATAGGAGGATAATTCCCAGTCTTCTCTTTTTGATTCTTTGAATGATTTTTCTAAATTAAAATTTACATGTTTCTTAGCAATCACAGATTTGATTTGTATAAAGAAATCATCTAAGCATTTCCAGTGTCTCTGTGTGTTAATTAAGAGGGTTCTATTTAAATGATAGAGCTTGGGACTGGAGATTTAGTTCAGTGGTTTGAGCCCCTGCCTCGCAAGCCAAGGTCCTGAGTTCAATCCCCGGTAACCACATACAGTGCACCAGCAATCAATACCACATACCATGGTGCTGGGTGTGGTGGCTCATGTCTGTAATCCTAGCACTCGGAAGGCAGAGACAGGAGGATTGCTGAATTCGAGGCTTGCCTGGGCTACATAGTGAGCTCAGGGCCAGCCTGAACTACAAAGCAAGACCCTGTCTCAAAAAAGAACATAAAATGTTGAGTTTAAGGGGAGTCTATAGGTGATTTAATCTCCCTTTCATTTTATAAGGGAGGAAACTGAAGCTGATACAACACCTGTGACTCATCATACTTCTAAAACCAGACTTGCAGCTTTCATTCATCTGGTCTGGGGTTCTTTAGTCTCAGGAAAATAAGCACTACTGATGCTAGAGATTAATAATATGGATAGCTTGAGTAGTTTTTAGCAGTGTACATAGGTAAGTTGATAGTAAATGCTTTATCTTGAAGAAAAGATAAAAGATGGCTCATTCTCAGGCGTGTATAGTCAGGATGTTTACTGGCTGACAAAGGGCCTGGTTGGGCTGCCAGGTATAATGGAGTTCCACTGAACCTTACCACAGACTATGAGCCATGTTCGATACTTAATTCTTATGAGTTTGATAAACCACAGAACATACCTTATAGGATCAGCATGATTCTCTTCATTTTATAGACAGAGACAATTGGGACACTTAAATGGTTTGTTCAAAGTCACATACCAATGTCACTAGTATTTGACCTCAGATTTTCACTAGGTCTTTCAAGAGATCAAGCTCATGTCTCAGCTAGAGGTGAGATTTCAATAGAAGCCACTTTGTGATGCTTTAGTGACAGTGGGAGACTCTTTGAGAATCTTGTACTATGTTTCCTGTGCTTTTAGATTTATGTAAATATCAGAACTTGCCAGGAGAAAGTCTTCATCCCTGGATCAGTGTGAGCCAAACTGACTTCTCAGCCCTTGGTAGACCTTATCACAAGTGTACCTCTTGCACCTTGGTAGGACAGTCAGCCTGTGGTGAGGCCAAGTTCTGTGTTTATCAACTCATATCCTAAATAGAAACTTTAGATTGCTAAAACTGGAAGGACTGGAAAAATTTGGTATGATCTCCGCATCTTAAGAAAGCAGAAACAAGTGGTCTAGTTTGTGTTTGTTTTATGTTAAGTTGTAAATAGTGAGGACCATGGTGGCTAGGAGTAGCAGGTTTTCAAGAGGCCTGGGGAATCTTGATTTTGGATAGTTCTTAAATATACTCTTGTACGTAAGTACTTTTGTGTCTGGGGAAGCCTAGCTATATTCAAAGCCATTCTGAAATTCTGTTCTAATTTACTCTGATGCAGTAGCTGTCCTTGGAAGGAAGGAGTTTACATACACAGTGTGATGAAAAAAGAAAAAACCTATGGAGTACTTACATTTTTAAAAAACTTTGTTACAGTAAAAGACACATTGTCACTAATATCCCTCAGAACACTCCCTCTTGAGTACATTTCTCCCATCATTCTTTCCACTTTCTGAAGCAGACCTGGAGTCCACCTTTCGCGAGTTTCCTTAGCTGTGCTGTCATGGCCGCTTCCTCAATGTCCTGAGTCAGTCTAAAATGCTTCTCCTTCACAGTTATTTTGACTTTGGAGAAGAAAACACACACAGTGCCAGACCTAGTGAATAAAGTGGATGAGGACACACTGCGATGTTTCTTCAAGCTTGCTTTCTCATTACATGGCACTCAGCAGCAGCACTGACTGTGTTGATCACATTTCACAAAGGCACAAACGAACACTTCCAGGACCGCTTCAGAAAGTGGTAGAAATGATGGGAGAAGAATGTTCCAAGTGAGTGGGACTTTTTTGAGGATTAGGTCCAAAGCATTGTTCTTACTCTAATACATTTTAAAAATTTAAGCATTATAATTTTTGGCCATACTTTCTATAAAATGATTAACCTGTACTACATTAGGCAAAAATCAACAGGATCTCTTTGCCCTTTGAATGTCATTGTAGACTTAAAAAAAAAAAGTCTTAACCAATCCTCCAAATAACCTTATGAGGTAGAACACATCATTATGCAATTTTTCAAAAAGAGAAAATGAAGCAAAACAATGTGGAAGGCGTAGTATTCAGGCTGAGAGAGGCCAAGGAATCGACCTCAGGAACACAGATCCCTCTAGAATGCAAAGCTGGGGACACGGTTCTCTACTGTGACACTGGACTCTTAGCAGAAAAGGACCCTGCAGATACACTAAAGACCAGGTGTCTGGCTGTGGGCAGCGACCTCAAATCTCCAAGAGACCTATTAACCCACTTTGGAGTTGTCCTGGTTCAGGCAAAAGAGGCTTAGATATTTATCCTTCTACTTTCTTTCATTGCCTGCTCCTGTGGCTCTTCGCTCTTTGTCTGTTTTTGACATACATGGGCCAAGCAAGTCCTATACTTATGCAGAAAATGCTACGGCTTGCAGAAAAAAGTCAACAGCATGTTAGTTCCAGGTGTGTGTATGTGTTTGTGTCTGAATTCAAGATAGTCTGTGTCTTTGACACTCATGTTAAAGTTTGTCATTGGTCATAAAATTTTTTGCTTCTCATCTCAAGGTTTGCAAATATTTGGCCTGTTGAACGAAAACCAGAGTTGATTGGGTGGATTCTTTTGCAGGTATGGAAGCCAAATTGTGATAGTTTAGGTTAAAGTTGGACATCACTGAGCACAGAAGCAAACTTCAGCAAAGATTAGGACACAGCTGGTCTCAGGGATGAATGGAGAAAACAAATCCGAGGCCTGTATTGCAAACTTTCTCTGTCTGCGCTCTTTACTGTACAATAGCTTCTTTGAAAAGCAGAGGGCTTGGCAATTGATAGTTCCCCCACTTCTCCTCTGGAAAGGAGGCAACCTTCTTCCGTTGGAAGCGTTCCTGTGTCTTCACAGCAGATGCTGGGCCCGAATGGGGCACGTGCACACTCTCTGCCCCATTACGGAGGCTGGAAAGGTCCTGAGAAGGGGCGCCCACTCCCATTTCCCACACACTTTGGGGCCAGGGAGTAGAGAGCCCCATCCCTAACCAAGGTGGCTGAGGATGGAGGGCGGCTGGGGGGACAAAAACACATCTTAGAAGTACGACAGTGGCCCCACAGATGATCCGCTGAAGAAAAGGCCAATTCTCTGCTGTAAAAGGACTTCATTGTAGTACTAAAAAAGAAAATGAAGTCATAACTTTTATTAGGAACAAAGTACCGCTAGCATTGACTATCCTGGCACCACACGAATTGGCATTTTAACTAATGCCAGTGTCACAGAGAAGACGACTGAAGAAATGCTGGTCTGGGAAAGCTGGCTCCAGAAGGCCCTGGGCTCCTCTTTACCGAGCCGCCTCTTCAGGTCCATTCAAGGCACTTTTACCTGATGTAGGTGGCTCTTTCTCCTCGGACGATCTGTGATCATGACGGGCACCACACGCTGACGCTCAGGCCTTGAGTAATTCTTCTGGTAGGTAGTTGTGCCAAACATGTAATGATCTAATTTAGGGACTGTTCTTTGAAAGAAACAAACGAAAACTTTCTTGAGAAAGAATGATCAGCCAGCCTTCTCTCCCCCAATTCGCTTTCCCTCAGCACATATTTACAAATGTGTCTGTGCCTGCCAGGCATACCGTCAACAGGAGGAGGAAAAGCACCCCTCCCTCCGGAAGCGCACCTTGACCCTTGACTCAAGGCCAGCTGGGATTTCTCACACTTCAGTGGTTTGTCACCTGTCTCTGTCATGAACACACACTCTTTCTCTCCCTCTTACACACACGCGCGCGCACACACACACACACACACACACACACACGGCCCCAGGTTGAGCCACAGGTCGCCCGAGGCTCTCCCTGCCCCCGCCCAGCCCCGCGCGATCGGGGGCGGCGCCCAGAGCCCCCACACGGCGGGAGGCGGGTGCTCGTGCCGGCCGGCTGCCTCCTCCTGCCTTCCCCGGCCTGGGCTCTGCGGGGCGCTCGGAGGTACGCGCCGACCTCTCTTCCCGCCCCTTCCCCAGCCTGCTGCGCGCCCCGACCCACCGCGACCACGACTGGAACTCCAGGCCGGGCGTTCCCGGGCCGGGGGCCGGGGGAGGAGACTGCCCAGCCTGGCGCAGGGCCTTCCGCGCCGCAGCTGAGGACTTGAACAGCGCTCCTCCGGGCCGGTTCCTGGGGAACTCAGCGGGCCGGTCGCTCAGCTCCGTGATGTCGGCGGAGGCGCGGAGTGTTTCGCGGCCTCCTAGTTCCACTCTGGACCACTGTCCCCGCGGCGGCCTTCGTTGCCGATCATTCTTAGCTCTGGCTGCTCACCTGCGTGCAGCCTCGCGTTTTGGGGCCCTAAAGTCATTCCTGAAATTATTTGGTCACAGGGTCATGGCCCCCTGTCCTTCCACAAAGGACTTAATATTTCTGGACTCAGTAAGGTAGAGTGTATTTCGAGAGTGCTTTTCCAGCTATAAAGATTACATGAGAAATTGGACTTTTTACATGTTTAAGCGTCTGTATTGGGGCCTTCCTGCCTTCCGTGTCTCTGAAATTGAATTGAGATAGAGGTCTTGTTGTCTTGTATCTCTTTGCTACTTAGACTAAGTTTTGAAGACTTGTTTCATTTTAGGCAAAGCCAAATAGTGTCATTGCTTCCTTCTACTGCTTGATGGTTTCATGACTTTAGAGGGCTGTTCCGTGATGTCCCCAGACATGGCAGAGTGTTCCTGAGTCTGCTCTGGTGGGAAGTGGAGGAGGCCAGCTCTGTTCCTGTCTCTGCTCCTTCTTCATCTTCCTCCTCTCTCCCTGCGTCTGCCTCTGCACCCCCTTTGTCCCTTTCCGCCAGTTTCTCAGAGAGGGTAGGACAAGGGATCAGAGGCCCAATCTGTGACCTTGGCTTTGAGGAGGAAGGTTGCATTGCGGGCCAGGGAGACTGAAAGGGCTGCAGATGGGCTCTGGGCACAGACCCTCTGGTGAAGGGTGGAAGCAGGAATTCAGATGGTCAGTGTAGGTCGTTAGGGAGCTCATGGTTTTAGGATCAGGTGGACTAGGGTTTCAATCCCAGTTCTATTTTCTATTTTTGGAGTGACTTTGGACAAGTTCCTTTAAGTCTTTGGTTATTACCGTCTGTAAAATGGAGTTGATAGTAGTGTCTTCAGAGAAGCTTAACTAAAATGCGGCAAAAGACCAAAAGAGCAGTCAGAGCATACTCTATAAACACATCTTTCTGTCATTTCTTACTCCTTATTCTCCATTCCTCTGTGTCTGTGCACCTAGCATGGGTAATCCATGCGGGGTAAAGAACGTGAAATAAGAGTTTAACTGAGTAAAGAATTCCACAACATATCCTTTAACTTATGTGTTCTTCACCTTTGGTTTTGATTGCATGACAAATATTGTATTAAAAAGTCTTAAATTCTTTGGGTGCTTGGGGAAATATTTTCTTGAGTAGACAGCCAGTGTGTGATCTGACTTTAGTTTTTTTTTTTCCTTTATCTTCTTGAGTGATTCAGTGTGTTTGTCCTCAGTCCTTGAAGAACACAGGGTTGTGTGAGTGCATTTTCCAGTGAAGCTACCTTTGTCTAGTGAAACAGATACTATCTCAGTAAAATTATTTCTATCATACACTATAGTGTATTTGTTTCTAAATCAGTACTACTGTCACCAGCTACTTCCTCAAGATACTACACACAAAATGCCACTAGATCTACATCAAAGCATGATCATTTCTAATTTTGACTTTCTTCTCAGCTTTCATTAATATATAAATTCTTTTGCCTTTTAGGAGGCTAAAGGGCTTGCTCATGAAAATATCAGCATTTCCCATTCCTTTGCACAACTGTTCTTTACATTATTCATGCATATATATAATATATATATAAAGTTTATTAGTGGTTTGTTTGCAATACCTTGTACTGTTTAAAATAACTTGTGTCAGTCTATTTGCTATAACAAATCACCAGAGGTTGGTCATTGTTTAAAGAAAGGTTTACTTTGCTCATGGTTTTGGAGACTGAAAATCCAAATGGTGTATGGTCCTGGCTTTGGTGAGGGCTTCCTGACAGTTGGCATCGTGGCAGAAGCTTGTGGGAGAGTGAGCGATCACATAGAGAGTAAACCAGAGAGACTGGGAGGGGCTGATCCTGTTTATCAGAATAACTAATCAGGTCCCAGAAAACTATCTTAACTTCTTCTGGGGGCAGTACCCTCAATCAGGGGCCTCATCTCCCAGTGCACAGGCCTATATGGAAACTAACTTGGTAGGAACCAGGCTACATAATACGAGATGGGTTGTGGGGAGCAAGTAAAGCTTTGTCTGTATTTACAGCTTCTCCCCAATGTTCCTGTTATTGCCTGAGCTCCACTTCCTGTCAGATAGTGGGGGCATTAGATTCTCATAGGAGCTTGAAATCTGTTGTGAACTGCAGGATCTAAATTTAAGGATCTAAATTGTGTGCTCCTTTTGAGAATCTGGTCCTGAAACCGTCTCCATGAGACTGGTCCCTGGTGCCAGAAAGGTTGGGAACTGCTACCCTGTACAATCTACTCATCTCCTATTAGGCTCCACCTTAAAGATCCTGTGACCTCTCTTAACACTGCAAAACTGGGAACCAAACTCTGAAGTACACAAATCCTTGGGGGACAAACCACATTTAACCATAAGCCATCTTATTCTGTTGGTAAGAAGTTGCTTAATCAAAGTGAGCTAATATAGTCAGCCTAGCTACATGTGCCTGTGGTGTGTCACTGAACTGGTGTGGGAGGTAGAGAACCACAAGTAGCCTTCTTCTTCTACTTTTGAAAGACTTGTGTACTGAGCAGGTGGTACATATATATACACATGCCAATCAAGACTGGTGCCAACTGGTCAAAAAACCCCAAATCCCCATTATTATTTTTAGATGACAATAACCTGAGAAATTCTAATATTTTTCTTCTCTCTCCACAGTGACTGTGTTGGTAGCTCCCTTATTATTTGTGGCTCAAAGGTATAGAGTCCAAATCAAATGCTGTCGGGAGCCACTGAGTTGACATGTGGCAGCTGTTGTGGCAGGAGGTGACACAAGGAGGTGGAGACCTTGAGATCAAAGCATCCACAACTCATGCACAGCTGCATGCTATGAGGATGAGCATCTGATTTTTTTTGGGAAGCCAAAAAGTCTAAATTTTAGAGTTTCCTGGCCTTTTAAAAAATAAGGCTGCACAAAACATACAAAACAAACAAACAACTCACAGCCTTTGCTTCTGGACCCCTTTCCAGAGCTGCTGCCTTTGTTGGCCTCCATATCCCCAGCAGCTAGTCAAGCACCCTACAAAGTATAGATGCTGAATAAATATAGCTGACTAAGTGACTCAATGCTCTAGGGAGTACGGGAGGCAGAAAAATGGCCCTCCAAGTGTGTTTATGTACTAATTCCAAGAGCATGTGAATATATTGCTTTATGTGCCATAGGGGACTTCACATATACATTTAAATTTGGAATTTTGAGGTGGAGAGATTGCCCAGGAATATCTGAGAGGATCCCAGCTGTAATCACAAATGTTTTATTAAAAAAGGGTTTTGCAGCAGGGAAACAAGAAGGCAGGTATCAGAGAAGGCATGAAAGGGAAGCAAATGGGAACACAAATCCTTGGCCAGCAATCATGTCACTCTAACTTTATGAGTAAAAAAAATATGATATCTGTTTGATTATTATTCAGCCATAAAGAAAAATGAAATCCTGTCATTTGTAGTAAAATGGATGAACTGGAGGACATCATGTTGTGAAATAAGCCAGACAGAGAAAGACAAGTGCCACGTTCTCTCTCTTATATGTGGACGTTAAGAAGAATTCAAGCTTAATGTAGAATTGTGATTAGTATAGGTTGAAAAGGAGAGGAGGAGAGTGGATAAAAGGATAAATCCTTTTTTTACTCATAAAGTTAGAGTGACATGATTGCTGGCCAAGGCCACAGCCATGACATGTAGGTGCCTTGAAGAGCTAGGAAAAAAGCCAGAGAAATAGATTCTCCTTCTGAGCCTGCAGATACTTTGCAGATACTTTGATTTTAGTGCAATGAGACCTATGTTAGATTTCTGTCCTCTAGAATTTGTATGATAATAAATTTGTGTACCAATAAAGATACATTTTTTAAAAAATTGTGTTGTTTTAAGCCAGAGGATGGAGCCTGAAAATTTTGACTATTACTGTGGATTGGGCTTCCCAAATTATAGTGAGAATGAAGGGTACTGTCAGGAATGGAGTTAGCATTCATGCGTTGTGAATATACCCTAATATAGGGATTCATGTTTCAGAGAGATTGTGGGCTCAGGCCAAGGACTTTCTATCCTCATAGGTCAAGAAACAGAAACACACAGGTGTTGCATACGAGGCATCCAGTGTAGGACACAGCCTTTTCAGCACTAAGAGAGGAGTTGTCAATTCAATAAGGACAAGCCGCACACTAGGACTGACTTGCTGATGACTCCAGAGGTCTCACTGGCATTGAGACTAGAGCTACAGCACTTTGGAGCTGTGCCAGGCACAGTCTGCTTGCCTTACACAGTGCACCTGGGAGTCCCCAGTAAGAGAAAACGAGGGCAAGTAACTGCTACTTTCTAGTTCATAAATTGAGGTCCATTCCTGAGCAGTTGACCTAGGGGCTAATGTTTGGGAAATATGTGGATTTCTGAGTCTGGTGGGTTGGACTGCAGATTGCTCTGGCTCCACTTGCATCCTCACAGTGGGCACAGGTTCCCCTTCAACAGTATCAGCTGTGTGTTT
>PVIC010012197.1:0-40087 GCA_004025085.1 Thryonomys swinderianus | reverse complement strand
TTTTTTTTTTTTTTATTTTTTTTTTTTTTTTTTTTTTTTTTTTTTTTTTTTTTTTTTTTTTTTTTTTTTTTAAGACAGGGTCTCGCTTTGTAGTTCAGGCTGGCTCTGAACTCACTATGTAGTCCAGCCAAGCCTCGAACTCAGCAATCCTCCTGTCTTTGCCTCCTGATTGCTGGGATTACAGGCGTGAGCCACCACGCCTGGCACTGTGGTGTGTGGTATTGATGGCTGGTGGGCGTGAGTCACCATGCCCAGCATTGTATGTGGTTACCGGGGATCGAACTCAGGACCTTGCGCTTGCGAGGCAGGCCCCAGAACCACTGAGCTAACCCTCTGCCCCTATTTTAGTTTTTATATCAATGAAAAATTTACGAACAATGTAGTGGAACATATGCTACCTTGAAAGTTTAAAACAGATGTACTAGGAGTATGTATTTTATCATGCAATTTGAATAATTAACAGAAATAATGAACTGTTGAAGTACAGAATCAGACATCAGGATGTCTCGTGCTTGAACTTCCTACGAACGTACCATAACAAAAAAGCATGGATGTACCAAACACAGCTTTAAGAATATGAGAGCTTGGGCCAAAGATTTAGCTCAGTGGTACCAGCACCTGCCTAGCAAGTACAAGATCCCTGGCTGGATCTCAGGTAACCACACAACAATACTGGGGGTGGTGACCCACACCCACCAGCAATCACCACCACATACTACATTACCAGGCATGGTGGCTGGCACCTGTAATCCTAGCACTCAGGAGGCAGAGACAGGAGAATGGCTGAGTTCCAGACTTGCCTGGGCTACATAGTGAGCTCAGGGCCAGCCTGAACTACAAAGCGAGACCCTGTCTCTCTCTCTCTCTCTCTCTCAAAAAAAATACACCAATCAACAAACAAAAAAAAATGATATGAGAGCTCAAAAAATAGTGGACAGTTATTCACTAACAAGATCAGTCTCAAAGTAATAAGCAAAGGGCATGGGATGTAACTGAGAGTAACAACTTTGACTTCAATCCCTAATACAAAACCAAATCAAATGAAATAACTTTCACTGAAACTTTGTCTAAGAATCTTAACTTTTCTATACTTTGGTTTAATATTGATTGTGTTGACTTGTTAAAAACCTTCTACATGCACTGCACATTGTGTTCACCACAATAGAGCTGGTGAGTAAAGACTGAAGTCCCTGAATCTTAAACTGAGACATTTATTATTTGCAAGTCTTTCTTAACTCCACGAATATAGCTTCATTAATATTAAAATATAACCAACAGCTGTAAATGGCCAGACCCAAAGCTTAAGACAGGTCCAAAGATAGTTACAAGATGAATAATCTTAATTATTCATCATTATCATCATCTTCCTGATCAGAACTCTGATAATTATGAGTTGGTCATTTGATTGTGGGTGTAATTCAATTCCATTCATTATGCTGTAACTACCCTATATTAGACAAGGACAAGCTGACCTCCATTGTCTTTTCTATGAGAAAACACCTAAAAATTCATATGCATCGCAGGCACATAATTATAGGAGCGTAATTCAATCTTTGATAGTTCCTAGAACAGATTTCTTAGCAGTTGAGTCATGTTATTTTTTTCACACCAACCTATTATAAAAATTACTTTCCTCTCATAATTACTGAAGAATTTCATTGAAATTTAATAAACCCATTGTTAATACTGCATTTTCTTCTGAAAGGGGTCATCTTTAACATTTTTGTGATTTTTACCTCAATGCCAAAATGACCACAGAGAAGATAAGAAATCAGAGCGCATCATTTTGAGCGCATCATTGCCTTGCTTTAAATATGCACATCAATTTGCAAAACTTTCAACCATTTCACCAGTCCTTCTTTTCTCCAGGATAGCATCAGTGAGAATAATTGCAAATTCATTCTATGAGGCCAGAATTACACAAATAACAAAATTTGGAAAAGGCACTACAGAAAAAAAATACAATCCAGTAGATTTCGCATTTTTTTTACCAGAGTTGGAAATTGAATCTAGGACCTTTAAAATGCTGTGCAAGTGCTCTAACACTGAGCTATATCTGCATGACAACATGGATAAATTACTAACAAACTATTAGCAAATAAAAATCAACAATGTATAAAGAAATTATATACCACATCCATGTGTGGTTCATCTTCGGTGTGAAAGGGGTATTCAGCATTCTAAAATCAATGAATTCAATCTATTAATCAATATAACAAATAATAAAAATTACATGATCATAATTGATTGATTGGGGAAAAATGCTTTTTAAAGTCCAGCTCTGTTAAAATTAGGAATAGAGAAATACATCCTCAACTTGTCAAAGACTGTTTTCAAAAATCTATAGATAACATCCAATTTAATATTGAAAAATATGTACCTTTTATGTTGAAAAAACCCAAAAATTCTTACCATTTCCCATACTTTAATTTTTAGTTATGCAATAGAATATGATAAAACAATGAAATGTACACAAAATAGGAAGAAAAATGAAATGGTCTTCCACATGAAAGTATGATCACCTTCATGGAAATTTCAAATAGTTTTTGTCTTGACAAGTACAAAAAAATGATAAAAAAGAAGAGAATCAAGAGATGAGTGTAGTGATGTGGAAAGATAAGAGGAGAGTGATGGAAGAAAAGGGCAAAGAATGAAAAAAGAATTCAGATGTGTTATGTGCGCACCGACTTCCCACAAGGATTGTAAGCATTATACAATACACAGATGTACAGTAAGACAAATAATGCACCTAAGACAATTAAGGTATCATAGGATGATTATCAGATATAGTTTAATACTTGAAGTAAATTGCTTTCCAATATAAAAGAAAATATAGAAAATTACAAATGCAATAACATTTATATTTACACCCCCTAATAAATAATTTAGTATAAATTTAGCAAAATATGTAGAATATTTATGGGAAAATATCAAAATCAGGAAGAAAAATGTGTAAAAAGAGCCAAAAGATGAATCAATCTTCTATATTAATGTTCAGGAGGACTCAGTATTGCCAGCATATTTCATGTTCCAAATTTGAAGCAGATAGTCATCATATTTTCAAAATCCCTTAACTTATTTTCTATTTATCAACACATTTTTCTTAGGTTTGTGTGCTAGGCCTAGGCTCAGAATTACCTACTCAGTGAAGAAGAAGAGAGTTGAAGGACTAACTCAAAACATTTTTAGGATTTATTATGTAAGTTCAATAATCAAGACAAAATTGTCTAGACCTAATCTAAACTGGATCCAATCCCTAGTCAAGAGCTTGTGGCTCATTCCCTTCAAGTGTGCTTAAATACATAAATTGCTAATACTTTCTTTTTAGTCACCATATTATTAATGACCTACTCCAATGGTGATTCTAAACCCTTCATAATCACTCAACTTCTCACAGAACCATCTCAGATCACATGACTTCTACAGGCATTTTAGGTCTATCTATAACAACTGTAGAAAAATATGCAAGGATGGAATCCAGGACATTGACGATACCAACTGGAGAAGGTTGTGGAGCATCAGGAACTCTCACTCAAATGTACGAGAAATGTAAAATTATAAAGATACTGTGGAAATAATTTTGGCTATTTCTTGTAAAATTAAGTATAATCCGAATATGTTTTGTAATGTTGTACTAATTGCATATGAATATAATTCATACAATATAATCTGGTGCTTATTCAACAAGGTGGAAATTTAGGTACATACAAATACTTCCTAATGCAATAGTTTTATTCATTATTGCCAAAGCTTAGAAACAAGTAAGATGTGCTTTTGTAGATGAATATATGTGGTGTGTGTGCATATATACATACATATACATATACATATATATATAAAATATAGGAATAAGCACATAAGGGTAAATGAATTAAATAAAACAACAAGCTTAAATATCAAATGATTAGTCTTATATGAGAAGCATAGTATAAATAACATAGAATCCAAAGTAAAAGATATATAACAGAAAAAAAAATTTTTTGAGACAGGGTCTTGCTTTGTAGTTCAGGCTGGCCCTGAGCTCACTATGTAGCCCAGGCAAGCCTCGAACTCAGCGATCCTCCTGTCTCTGCCTCCCAAGTGCTGGGATTACAGGCGTTAGCCACCACGCCCAGCCATTTTTTTTTTTTTTTTTTTTTTTTTGCAAGTAGAAAGGGAACCAAGGGATTCAGGTAGGAGGAAGCAGAAAGGGGGAAAGCAAGGAAAACAAATTATAATATGCTAAGCAGATGATCAATGTAGTTATTTTGGACTGCAAGCATGTACTAGTGAAAGTAAAAACATATAAAAAGAATACTGTGTAGTATTAGTAAATCATCAGATCCAGGAAATTTTAAATCATACAACTACATGAAAGAAGCTCATTTTGAAAGATTACATGGTATCTGATTCTAAATTAATCTCCAACAGGCAAAATTATTAGGTCAGTTAAATGAATAATGGTCACCACAGATTTCAGTGGAGGAAGGAGTGAGCAGGCAGAGTACAGACAGATTTGGGAGCAGGGAAATGACTGAATATGATAATGTAATGGTGGATATGTGGCTGGTACACTTGTCAAATTAGTGCAAAGTAAAATACAAATAAGGAACTCTATAATATGGAAAGTGAGTAATGTCTCTGTGTTTGTGTAAGTTCACAAGCTATAGCACATGTACCATTCTGTTGTGGAATATTAATAATGATTGAGTTTGCATGTTTTTGGACACTATGTATGTGGAACTTCTTGTCTTCTGCTCTGTTTGCTAAAAATAGAAAACATTCTAAAAAATAAATCTACATGCAGAATTAAAATTATATAAATAAAGCACCATCTAAGAAGATATGTACCACCTAAATTTTAGCCTAAAAGGATTTTTAATAAGTGTAGGTCTATTTTTTAAAAATTACTACTTTGTACAGATTTCTATGTATATAGAATTGTTTTCACTATAGTGGAGTGGGTCTCCTATCTCATATAATTCACATGTCATATTTAAATATAGGTAATACACGTTATATTACATATCAGTATATAAATTATAAATATTATATATAATTAACTTTATTAAATTTTGTCAAATTATTCTTCAGACCTTAATACTTTAGGAATTCATTAGAAAGCCTACAAAACAGATAATTTTCATTAACTGGTAATATGAGAAATTAATTTTTTCTTCATATTATATGAATTTCTATTCCTTTGCCTGGTTGCAAAAATAAGACGTTTTTATGTTTATGATTTTAATAGATTTATTCCACGTAGTATCTCTTAATATTCTTTGTTCCTTTTAACATTGAATTTATTATTTTTTATTTTGAAGGCTTGTAATTAAGAATACCTAAGATGGCTTATTCCTTGTCTTCACTTATTCAATGTGCTTTTTGGAAACATATTAAAATTTGAATGAGTTGAATTAAAAATAATTATCTTCCTGCCTCAAGTTTTAGGAAGTGTGGGAAGGAGCTAGTCTCATTTCTAAGAAGACTCTATTATCTTTCTTTGGACATTAATTCATTTCTTTACAATTTGAGACCACAAGCTTTTTACACCAGATAAAAATAAGCACTAACAGATACATAAATTTTTAAAAAATCACAAAAATACTTAAAGACAATTTGTGGAGGAAAAATATGAGTTATCAATTTTCATAGAAAACAGCACAGCTAATAATGAGAATAAACAAAAATTAAGATATTTCTGACTCAAGAATCTGGGATAAAGTAAATCTTAAATATGAAATAACTAGTTTTAGTGAGAGTAGAGGCAAAGTCTTATAATACTGTGCAAATGGCATACATTAAATTCTCACTTTGAGGAATAATTTTATTATACCTAATAAAATATTTGTATGACTTGGCACTCTAAAATGCTATTTCAGTCATTTATAAAAAAGAAGCCCTTCTAACTATATTAAAAGATATTTGTGAAATAGGATTTATGCTAAATTTTGCAATTAGGGTAAAATATTAAAAATAATCTGAAGCAGGGTACAGTGGTACCACCTGTAGCACTACCACTCAGAGGGTTGACTGGAAGAATGCCATGAGTTCAAGGCTGGCCTGGGCTAAACTGTTTGTTTATGAGGTCATCTGAACTACACAGGGTCACCTGTCTCATATAAGTGAAGGAAGGAAGGAAGGAAGGAAGGAAGGAAGGAAGGAAGGAAGGAAGGAAGGAAGGAAGGAAGGAAGGAAGGCAGGCAGGAAGGAAGGAAGGAAATATTAGAAACAGTATAAACTGATACATTGCACCACTGTTCCCATGCACAAATAGTCTGGAAAAATATCCCTCCTCTGATACAAACAGAAGTCTACATTTTGGTATCTTTTCTCAAGTAAGCATTGGTTACTTTCTTCCTCTTTCACAGTGCCTATCAGACATTTTGGAACTCATGTACACCTTCAATTTCTCATACTAAAAAAATGAAATGGCATTTACACATCTGTGTCTTATTCACTTATGAATATGTCCTCAAGATACATCTACTTGAGCATAATTGACTCTAATTTATCATTCTTTTTTAAGTTATGCATTTATTTTTTATTGTAGAATAGGTACATTTTACATACACATCATGATCACACTCAACATTGAGAATTTGCACCAGTATATATTGACTTCTTATTTTTTCCCATTCCCCTACCTCCCCTATCACTCTCACCACTGTATACTTAAGCTTTGTTAAGCTTTGTTTCCCTCTTTTTAACATCACAATTTTTCCTTTCCCCCCTTACTTACCTTATGCCCCCATTTCACTTGCAATTATTATTTTTATTTTACAGAAGCTATCATACATTCTAGAACTCACTTACATTTTCAGTTTCTCATACCAGAGAAAAGACACACCATTCTTTATGGCTGAGTAATACTCCATTTTCTTAAAAACACATCTTAGAAAATGTTTAAAAGGAAAGGGGGTTGCAGTAAAGTAAAGAAAGGAGAGAAAAATTTGATGGTGAAAATGAAGCAAACAAAGCTTAGGTATATAAGGGGTGGGAGTTTGTAGAGGGCAGGGGAATGTGAAAAAATGAGAATTAAGACATGTCACATATAGGTGCAAATCTTTGAATGTGATCATAATGTATGTATAAAATATACCAATAAAATGAGTTTTTTCAAAAGCTTTAAATACAAAGACCTAGTAATCACAAGTAAAAATTATAAGAAAAAAACAAGCGTTGATGTGTGTTTTTTGAAATTCCTTTTATCCCATTTCCATTTTTCTTCTTTCATTGAAAAACTTGCTTGCCAGTTTAAATCTTTCAAAGACAAACCTTTAGATTTTAACCACCTTTGGAACAAACTCTACAGACCATGTCCAGTATTTCGGTCTGCTCTCAAATTGTTCCCCAGCAAACTTCTTCTATGCTACAGTCTCTCTAGAAAGTTTAGGGGACGTTTAGTTCTGTGTCTTAGCATTTGCTTTTGGCTCTTATGCTACCTGAATGGTCCTTTCCAGTCTTTTGTATCAATGAAAGTTTATAAGTTTTCTTCAAGTTATATTTAATTTTATCATTTTAAAGATACTTTTCTCAAACATGCTATTATCCCACACTTTTAAAGGTTTAGGAAATGAATATTGTGCTGAACGTTGTTATTTGAAAACAACTTGGTGGTTATTTGGTATTTTTAAGTAGTAAACACATTGAGAAAAGGAGACATACTTTTAAAGCAATTTAAAACCTTATGTAGTGAACAGCTAGAACTCTAAAATGCATGAATGTTTAATTAATGAACCACAACACTATTACTTTGGAAACAGCTGAGATGGAAGCATCCACCAGTCATTTAAAATGCCATTCACTGTTTTAGAGGAATAAATTAAAAGTTTGTTATTTTTTAAAAGAGCATCATGTCAATATATGTCAAAAGTTATTTAAAGCTTTATTGTCCTTATTAGAGCAGCACCATTTATAGAGATTTCCTTAAAAAACAGTAATGCATGTATGAGCAAGTATTTCTATATAAATGTCCTATGAGATATTGTCTAGTAGTATAAAATTGTAAGTTAAAAAAACAGGTATATATTCTTAAAACAATGCTCTAAACTTTACAGTAAACACTAGTCATTAAAATAAAATGAGACTAAACAAAGGTGTAAGATTCTAAAGCTGACCTATTAATTTCTATTGTCAGCTGAAAGGTTTTTAGGAGGTTCCAAATGTACCTTATGGAAGGAATACATTTGCAGCTTCCCTGATGGCTTCATGGGAAAAAAAAAAAATCAGAATGTATCAGCAACTGGCATAAAGGGATCTATTAGTCAAGAATACAAAGTACACACTGAGAGAAACAGAGTGTGGGTGGGCCCTGGACAGAGACACACTACAGGGTGGAGCTGAACACGGGTATCTGAATTTGCTCATAGCAATCTGTGGAGTTTGTGAAGAAGCTCTTTCTTGGGTTTTAAAATGTGTAGCAGAGTGTTCAATGACTTTCTATAAACATTTCCACTGAGAACTTTCTCTTAGAAATCTAGAGATGATTACACATGTTTTGTGGATTTTTACTAAGGCATAGAATAGTTTGTGGATTTACTTCTATTTTTTAAAATGTTTACTGTTACATTTTAATTATACATCATTTTCACATTCGTCAGGGAGAATTTGTATCTGTATATGCTGTATTTTTTTTTTTGAGACAGGGTCTTGCTTTGTAGTTCAGGCTGGCCCTGAGCTAACTATGTAGCCCAGGCAAGCCTAGAACTCAGCAATCCTCCTGCCTCTGCCTCCCAAGTGCTGGGATTACAGGAGTGAGCCACCAGGCCCAGCTACATGGTGTATTTTGATTCTTATTTTTCCATTCCCCTTCCTTCCAGCTCCTCCCCCTTTATCAACATAAGCTTTGTTTCTATATTTTCCTTTTTATTTTCAAATTTTTCTCCCCCACACACACACAAAAAGTTCTCCTTCCTCTTTGAATATTTTCCTCCTATTTCACAATAACTATTTTACATTTTGGAACTCATTTACACTTTCAGTTTCTACACTAGAGAAATCATATGGCATTCACAGAAGTGTGTCCTATTTATTTCACTTAGGAGTATGGTCACAATGTATATCCATTTAACTATAAATATCCCTAAATTGTTATTCTTTATGGCTGAGTAATACTCCATTCTATTTTTAAAACATTTATTTACCAAGCTTCCAATCGATGGGCATTTGGGCTGTTTCTAAGATTTAATTCTTATAAAAATGGTGTCACTTGAAGTGTGGGTGAATTATTTTGTGAATATACCCATCAAGGAAATAGCAGGGTCAAATGGGGCCTCTAATCCTAGAGGAATTTGTCTCTGAATTAATCCTGTCACAGCCTTAGTGTGATGTAAGTCCCAGACAGCAAAATAAAACCCTCCCCTGTGGAGGAATTTCCGCAGTTGTTGCATCAGCCTATGTTCCTGTATTCCTGCCTGGAGAATATTTCCTTTCTTCTCACAGCCACACAAGCATTTTACTGGGTGAGATTGAGATACCACCCATTCTTTCTGGAGTGAGATGGAATCTCAATGTTGTTTATATCAGCGTCCCTCAAAAGACCAGTAATGTTTAACATTTCTTTATATGTTTCTTTGCTGATTTTATTTCTTCATCTGAAAAATGTCTATATGTTTTTGATGCTCGTTTTTGAATTGGGTCTTTCAATTTGGGGGATGATTTTTTTAAGTTCTTTATGTATTCTAGATCGTAATGCTCTGCCTGAGGCACCTCTGGTGATTTTCCCCATATAGTCGGTTGTCTTTTTGCTCTCCTGGTGGTTATCTCTTTCTGTACAGAAACTTTTTAATGAGATGAGATCCCAGCTGTTGATTCCTTCTGCTAGTTCTCGTGCTGCAGAAGTTTTCTCTATAAAGTCTTTCCCTAAATTAGTGTCTACAAAGTTCTACTTAACCTGTTTTTCAGCAGGTTTTCTGATTCAGTATTGATGTTTCAATATTTAATCTACTTTGATTTCGATTTTGTGCATGTCTATATCTGTTTCTTGCCTACCAAACCATAATCTAATTTGCCCTCCCAGGCTGTGATCTCTTTCTGTGTCTTGTCTCTCCCTCCTTTTCATATATAAAGTATATATAAATGTATGTATATAATACATATTAATATATTTTATTATATTCCATCTTCAGAAACAAAACTCATTTTATTTTTATCTCAATGTCAATAGCCCACTAGACATAGAATAAATGTCCTCTTGAACACTAAAAGAGCCTTTACTTTAGTGAAACAAGTAGAAAACAATAGAGAGATAAGCATACAAGCTGTGTTTGTAAATGAGGAGCAAAGCAGGGGAGGGTTGTATTTCCATGTCTGTGACTTACATGCGACTAAGGCTGAGACAGGATTAATTCAGAGACAAAATTATTTTATTTATTACATTGCAAAGATTTTTCAGTGCACAATATGGAAATGATGCTGAATTTTAAAATTAAGTATTTTTAAAAGCTGAATTGGATGCTTCTTGGTGAAAACAATTTATATGTGGCATTAGTTTTATTTAGTAGAGCTAGGGGATATAAAGTTTCTCATTTGTAAAATTATCATTATTATTATTATTATTTATTTTTTGAGACAGGATCTCACTTTGTAGTTCAGGCTGGGATCAAACTCAAAGTAATCTTCCTCCCTCTGCCTCCCTGTGCTGGGATTACAGATGTTATCCACCAAGGCCAAGATTGTGGTATGTGATTACTAGCGTCAAACTCAGGACCTTGAGCTTGTGAGGCAGACCCTGGAACCACTGAGCTAAATCCACAGCCCAAAATATTTATTTTTAGAATATATTAAAATTTATAGGAAATAATCACTGTCATATTTTTGAGATATTAGTTTTATAATTTGTTTCACCACTTCTGTACAAGGGAAAGTTCTTAGAAATAATACTATTAGTTGTGTTAGTAACATAAAAAATCTTGAAATTATCAAATAACTACTGTTTCTGTAACATCTACAACTGTCATTATCTTTTAATTCTTTATGCATAAAATAATTTATTTTAATATAAATAATTATAATTACTTCTGTTACCTATTTTATGTAACTTCTTTGCTAAGTTGAAGTAAAGATATAGAACTTTAATATTTTGATTTTTCTTTTTCAGCTGTTTACTAAAAGCTTGACTTACAAATTATGAAAGTGAGAGTTTCCCATCCAACCTTACATAAAACTTTAATCTTTCATATAATTACTTTAATGTTTAAACATAAGGTATTATACTATTATAAAGGTAAAATGAAGCAGCCAGTTTCCAGGCTCTCAACTTTTCCTAAAATTAATAACTGACTTCATATTATATATTTTTTTTCTGATGCTAGCTTCTTTTTGAGTATATTTTACCAATTAAAATGCACACTATTCAATGACCTTTTGTACACATGCTTATAGACATGCATACTAAGAAATTAAGCCAGAATACACCATAACAACATATTCTATTTAAATTTGCATACTGTCAAACAAGTTGTAGTTTTTTTTTATTTTTGAGTTTTATTTTATTTCACCTGATAATTCATGAACATCGTTTTTCATCAGAAGGGAAGATGTAGATGAATTATTGTTCATGGCTGTCTTGGAAATAGAAGTATCAAATAAGGTAAGTAAGTTAAATAAAGTGCTAAAGAAACAATATATCACACAATTGAAAAACTGTAGGTTTTATATAGCAACAAAAAATTGTTCATACAACTAAATTAGATGCAGTAGGTTGTCACTAAAGCTTATATTTTTATGGAAAGAGAAGAAAGAACAAATTTCAAAATAGTACTATGAACAAAGTTTGTTATTTCTTATTACTTGTCTTTTAAAGTAAAAAGCAGGATAAAAACAAAATTCTCAAGTTGCTTTCAAATTCAAAGCTGGACAATAGTACAGAATTATGTCGTATACTAATATGATATTAAGGTACACAGAAAACCTAGATACATACATGTGGATCTGTAACTCATGTATGTAAAATTCAATTTCACCATCAGCAAACACAGCTAAAATCACACATTTGGATGCATATACTGGACTGCATCTTATTAAAGTTATACTAAAAGAAAATATGCTCCTAGCAGGATAACTTCTGTACTACTATATCATGTAGAAAGTAATTCATCAAAAATATGCATATACAAACATATCTCTGTATTGAATGAGGACACTGAGAAGACAGTCAATGTCTATTGTTCCTCAGTATGGAAAAATCATGTTCTTGTTTTTTTAGGACCTTTAAATGAAAATGTTCATAGTGATAAAAATATCTTGAAGAATAATAATTAAGCATAAATACACAACTAATATAGATTATTTTCAAGACAGATTTTAGTCTACCTCACACACCATGCAACATGTCCTCTTGACACTTTGGTGGACCCTTGGACTTATACGTTCTATGAATTTGATTGGGCTGATTCTTAACTGTTCTATAAATGATCACTCTCTAAATAACACATTTTTTTTTATGCCAGGGATTAAACTAATGACCTTGTGCTTGGGAGGCAGGTATCTCGGCACTGAGCTACATCCCAGCCCCTAAATAACACATCTTATACATGAAGATTTATTTAAAATGAAATTTAAGTAAATTCATCACAGTAAATGATAACATCAACTTTACTGATCAAGTATGAAATGCAAATATTACAGATAAACATGAAACTGGAAATTTATCTGAGGTCTTCTTTCTACTAGTAAATTTACTTTGAAAAATAGATATTGATAATGATAATATTTTCCACATGTTCAAAAGCTAGAAGCAGCCACTTTGGGGTACCCTTACCACAGATAAGTGAAAAATGCTTGAGATGAAAATTTGTTTACACCAACTTCAGCAGTGTAACATGCATACCTGTATGAAGAAATCATATGTTATGCAATAAATAAGTGCAAAATTTATGCTTTTCTGAATTAAATAATATTAAGTTTATACACATGTCTATAATCTACATATACGTATAAATCATACCTATTTAAGTCAGATGCTAAAGTAATAGAGACAAAGATGAACAGAATGTAGCAATGCTTTGTGTGGCTTTTGTACTTTGCAGTACAAATGGTAAATCTTATTTTCCTATTCTAGCCTTTATTGCCTCCTTTTCCATGCAAATTCTGACTCTATCTGCAACTGTGACTCCAAATGAGCCAAAATAGAAAAGTAATTTATTTAACAACTCCATAAGATACAGAATTTTGTGAATTGGGGCATTTAAGCAATCTGACTTGTGTTAATTATTAAAGAAATCTGTAGAACTAGTCTATGATTCTATCTTTAGTTAAAATGCATCTAGGAATTAAAATGAGACATCTGAATAGTAAAGAGCAATCATATTCCTTCAGGAAAAATCACATACACATACATGCACACACACACACGCACACACACGCACACACACGCACACACTCTGTGTTTTTCCTTCCCAAAACTCTGCTTTTTATCTAGTGTCCCTTTGGGGATTCCCATTGCAACGACTCTTTCTCTTGTCTCCTTAAGCTGTGTGAGAACGATTGATTATTTTACCTCATTCCCTTGTACCCTATTAAACTTTAGTTTCCAAGGAGTAATTAAATATAGAAACAGCATTCTCTCTATGTCACTGGTATTTGTCATTGTTTTTGCTTACATGTCATGATTAACTATTCTCTCTACATTTGGGCATTTTCCCAAAGGGAAACATAGAAACTTTCCATTCTTGGAAGATGCATAAATTTGCCTTCAACTCTAATAAATATGAAACTAAGTGTGATGGGATATGCTTATAATCCTAAATTTTAAAAAAGCGATACAGGAGCATCACTATGAGTTCAGCCTGGGTCACAAAGTGAATTCAAAACCAGCCTTATGTACCCAGCAAGGGCCTATCTCCAAGTCTACTTAAAAAGCTTTAATCTGAAAATAAGTAATCTAAACAAATGAATAGCACCTGGAATTCACTTCCATGACACTAGTGACTGGAGTGGTGCTGTACCTCAGGATCACATTGGCAGGCAGTAGGCCAACAGTCCCAGTGCCTGCATGTGTAGGGTGAGGTGTAGAATTAGTGAGTGCCTGGAACTGGCTGTAGTGACGTCATCTCCATTGGCTCTGCCTGATTTACAAGTTTCTTGGTGAACCTGAGGGTTGATATTGAAAATCTAGCACTCAGGAGTCCTTGAGTTTCTGCACACGCTGTGACAGGAACTTCTGAATTAATTTTTCATTAAGATTGTTTAAAATATGTATTTTTATAGGACTGCAAGCACAAATGGTGCCTCTCATACTTTGACACCAATTCCAAAGCATAGGAAACCTACTTGTTTCAGTTTATTTGAAGTAATGATAGAACTGGGGGTGATGAAAGCCCACAGCATAAAATGGGAACTGTTTTAAACCAGGATCACTGCAGGGAGTGCATCTACACTTTTCCTATAATTATGCTAGGGAAAATGTGGATATTTTTCCTAATTCTTCACTTTATGATTATCCCATTTCACACTCTGAAATTTAATATAGTTCCTGTGTATGTTATCTTTGTTTGGAAAAAGGTGACTATGTAATTACAGCTTATTGTAAAAAAGACAGATGTTATCTTTTTCTGATGAGCATGCATTTCATTTTCTTTTATCTTTATTGGTACATTGTATATACACACCATAATTACCCTCAGTGTTGGGAATTTGTACCAGTATATGACAAGATTTAATTCTCATTTTTTCCCATTCCCTTACCCACCCATGCACTTCATTTTTGATAAAAATTTCTAACAATGATGATGAGTTACTTTAAGTTTAAATTCCTTTAAGTTAAAAAAAAATACCCAGATGCCTGTGAAGTTTTGTATACATGGTTGCTTTCTGTTTGAAAATTCGATATAATCAGCTTTCCCCCATCCAAGGACTCCTAAAAGAAAGTAATTTGAAGACAATGACTAAAACCACTGTTACACGTGAATATTTTAGAATAGTGTATCAGTAGCATCTTAGAAAAACACAGACACAGTGTGTTGTGTTAGAGGAAAGAGAGATACAGCCTTTTACAAGCATCGTGGGTATGAACAAGCCGAGTTTAATACTTCTCCAGACTGAAATTAATGTGTCTGAAACTGAAAGCACAACTCCTGGAGAAAGTGACGTGGTCAAGTGTGAAGCAAAGCACACAAGAAGAAAGCCTGACCAGAGAGGTGGTACACAGATTGAGTCCACAGTGACCAACACCAGCTCTAGAGAAAAAGGTGAAAACTGATATTAAGTGTGCTTACCTCTTATTAAGTGATCCCATTTTCTACCACTGTTTCCAGAGAAATATGCTTCCCCCCATGATTCTTACATTTCTTACTTGATTTTTATTTTTTTGAAGTACTGAAAATTGAACCCAGGGACTTCTCAGCTTTAAACTACATCTGCACCCTTTAAATATATACGCACATGTGTTTAATAGGAGGATTCTTTCACAAGTTTATGAAAATATACTTTGTACAAGAAAAAATACTTTTTTTCATGTGCTCTTTTATGTTAATTTAATGGCTTATGTAATATGATGGTTAGAAACAGGATACTATTGCCTGGACTAGTCCTGAGGGCTATGGGAAAATGATATAACAGTAGTTATTCTTTGACCAGGAATCTATAGATAACAAAAATATTATCAGTGATCTTCAAATCATTGATATCATCTAACTGCAGCCAAGCCAAATGAGTAACTTAGTGAGACCCTATCTCAATAACAATTTTATATAGATATAAAATCTGATATTTGATGACATTTTCATGGGCAAAATGAAATAACAAACAGGCACATGTTAAGGAAGAACTTTATTTTGGTTCATACTTTCAGTGCATTCAGTACATGATCAGCTAGCTCCAAAGTGCAAGACAGAAAGCATATGGTCCAATGGCAGGTGCAGGACATCTGCTCATATTATAGTGACCTTGAATCAGAGAGATACAGAGGAAGCGGGAACAACAGATAAGAATAAACTTTCCAGGTCATGGCTCCAGGGAAATGTCACTTCTAACTAAGCTCAATGCCTGAACTTGACTTTGGAAGATATTTTAGATCTAAGTAATTTCATCCCTGGCCTGTAAAAGGCTATGTGTATCTTTTTAGGCAAAATGTATTCAGTTTATTTCTAAGAGATGCCAAAGCCTAAATACTTTCAGGATTACTGAAAAGTCCCAATCCAAAGTCTCCTGTGAAATTTAAGGCAAACTCTTAGCTGTGAGCCTATATAAAAATGAGCCTGATTTTCATTTTCTTCGTTTTGTTTGGCATCTTGGTCTTCTGAACTCCAATAGGAGAAACCCATAATGCTCTATTTGAACCTCTGTAGCCTGTATTGGCAAACCTTTTCAGGTTCTTCCCACAAGCAAAGTCCAAAGACTTCATGGTAAGAAATGGTTTTACTATCTCACTGCAGTTATCAGTCTTTTGTTTTAGTGGCTTTCATGTCATTAAGACAAAATACCTAACACCTGCTCCTTAAAACAGGAAAATTTTATTTTGCCTAATCATTTTACTGGGTTAAATCCATAGTTGGCTAGCTTGAGGAGACAAATCACATGGTACAAGTCCATGGGGTACATAATTTTGTGACATCATAGTGATTAGGAAGCACCCCCCAAGCACTTGTGTGTGTGTGCACATGAGAGAGAGAGAGAGAGAGAGAGAGAGAGAGAGAGAGAGAGAGAGAGAGAGAGAGAGAGAAAGAGAGACAGAGACAGAGACAGAGACAGAGACAGAGACAGAGAGGGAACAAAAATACTCTTTTCAAGTCATGTCTCAGTGGTCCACCTCCTCCAACAAGGGGCTGTGTCTATCAAACCTAAAATTTATGGTAGACATTCTAAATCTAAGCCATAACTGTGTAGGAAGCATGTTTCTCTGATATGATTTAGGTTACTCTAGAGTATTTATAATAACTAATGTAATCTAATTGCTAGGAAAGCAGTTGTTAAATTCTATTGTTTAGCTTATGAAACAATATCTATACTTTGTCTTATAGACATGACTATTTTAGTCTATACTTAGTTGAGCCCATGGATTCAGACATGAAGATGTGGGAAGACTGACTTCTTATGAAATTGGCTTGCTCTTTATGAAATCAAAAAATCTTAAGAGAAAGCCATTTGTCTATAACAGTGTATTCTCTTTCACACAGTTATTATAGTTCCTATAGGCTAACTTGTGTATGCTCACCCCAAGATTTCCATGTTAAAGGCCTAACAACTGAGGCTTCAAGATTTGACTGCATTTGGGCCATAAAGCTTTGAAGAGGTAATTAAGTAAAATGTGGCTGTTATGGTTGGCTCTGGTACAGTCTGAAACTTACCCTTCTGAGAAAAGAAATCTCAGAGACAGAGTCTCTGGATGTGTTCACATAAATGAAGTAATCCGCAGGAGGTTCTCATACTCAAGCAGAGGAAAAGGCCTGAGGAAGCAAATTTGTTAGAACTTCAATAATGGTCTTGGAGACACCTAAATTTTAGAAAATAAATCATTGTTGTTAAAATCACCCAGTCTAGTATTTTCATAGCCTTAATTAACTACCAGTGTGTGCAGTTTAGTGAAGCACATTAAATAATGTATATGTGAATGAGCACGAATATGGCTCATTGTGATTTTTACAATGTTTCTGTGAACTCTGGTATTGTACACAACTGAAAGGCCCATCAATAGAAACTAATATTTAGAGTGTTTATGCATCTTCATGTCAAAGTGCCTGATATATAACTATATGTTGAAATACATATGCATATTTAACATATTCATAGTTTGAACACTGAGAATATCACTACAAGGTTTTTCTGCATATATTTGTGTTGAGAATTAAATTCAAAGGTTAGAACTGCTGCTATAATTTCTAATACTGTTTACTACATTCTAAAGAATTAATACCTAGTATATTTGGATTTCATATCCTTTATTTGAACATAATATAGTGGAATAAATGAGCGATAAAACAACTCAATTCAATCTACATTAAACTTTACTTTTTCCTTTAATTTTTTAACTTGACTTATTAACTCTTACTCATAAATATTTCCTAAAGTGGTAATTCTTACAGAGAAAACATAGCAGACTTTTGAGTAGAGATTAATTTCCCCATTTTATCAGAAATAAAAAAATAGTCTTAAAAATAGGAGATGTAGTGAGAAATGGGTGTAGTTAACCAATTTAGAAAAAAAAAGGTTTAAAAAAGACTAATTTAGGCTTTTAGAAATTCTCACCCTAACCAGACATTTCACATGTATTTCTCCTCCCAGAAATATCTCCTCAGATATTATATCCAGAACTATACAGTATTTCTGCAAATTCATTTGATACTCACTATCGCCCAGATCCTGACACACAGTCAGCTCGATTATATCTTAAATGTATGCATTAGATGTTTTAGAAATCAGGACAACTTCATCTGCACCATTACTCAATATTGGTATAATACATGTAACACAATTAATTGTAGTTTATTAGGCATCGATACTAAAAACCATTATCGAGTGAATGAGATAGTTCATTATGGGCTTAATTGTGCTGCAAAAGTGAATTATAAACTTGATTTCTCATTTGAATATATTATTCAAGTTTATTCCTAATAAATTACTTACCATAACTTAATTCATGACAGAAATATGTTATTTCATTTTCATAGAGAATTATAAGATAAATATATCAAAACATAATGATATGGGGAAAATAAACACAACTCCTAAACCTGAGAGATGCTGTGTTCATGTTCCCTAAAATTAAAAAAGGAATTCTAAGGAATGATGGAAATTGAGTAGGAAAAAAATCTTAGAGAGTGATAGCTCTTGAGATACAGAAAGTGTCTGAACATGGTTTGGTGCTGAGCCTGCTTCCTAAGTTTTACAGAGAAATTTTTATAGAGTTTTATAGGAATTTTTATAGACAAAAATCAAGAAGTGGGTACACAATCATGAGGAGGGCATAATATGGGTCAAAACTATCATCAACCAATAAGATTGCAAGTATAGCCACAGCAGCAATATTAATCCAATGAGAAGCAGATCTCATAGCAAGTGTTCATGGGGAGAACAAATAACTTGGTAAAAATGGGTGGATAAGGAGGTTTTGATCATTGATTTGAGTAATAGATGTCTAGCTCAACTAGTGGACCAAGTGATACCATTTATCTTATCCATTGGAGAGTGTTAGGCTTGGTCATTCCCTCTTTATCTTGAGGCCTGACCTTTAACAGATGTATCTCCAGCCACAGTTATAACATGTTTTCATCCCCTGCACTGAGAGTCTATCCCAACTGCTTATAATATTTCTAACTAATTTAGCTGTCTGCAATAGTAATTCTATTACCAAATGCCTACACTAAACTAAAAATTAATTGTGCATTTTAGAACAGACAGAAGTTAGTCCATATGATTTGAATGGCTTTTGCAATTGAACTCATTCATGGATTTGTTAACTTTTGATGCAGTTACTCTTCGTGGACTTTTCATTGCTCCCCAAATGAAGGGGTTATTGAAGAAGGTTCATATATATATATATATAGCCTTTATATATATTAATTATATATAAAATGTATATATATTAACACATAAATAATATATTATATTTATTATATAAATATATAAAACAAATGGGTAAAAATGAGAATTGACCTGTGTCACATACTGGTACAAATTCCCCAATGTTGTGTGTGATTGTGAGCTGTATATGAAATGTACCAATAAAGAATTCAATTAAAATATTATATCTCTTTGGAGAACCTGAATATATTTGCACTAATATTTGGTCTCAATACATTTGGAGTGCTACAAGAAATTTGACAGGCTATGTGCTGTTTAAATGTCAGAAAATTGCCTCCCATAGTTTTGGTGCCTAATATATCCAGTTGTGTTTTAATAACCTTGGTGTCTAGTGAAGGAATGTTCCTCATCGATTAAGTCTTTTAACTGCATCTTCATATAATGCAAAAGGCAAATAAGTGCTTTTCCAGTTTTCTAAAGCACTGGTCACATACAAGAATGATTTTTTCTTCAGAACCTAAATTAGGTCATTTCTGGGACACTTCAGTATCCCCTTGACTATGGTACTTTAATTTCTCCTGAAAAACAAGGGAGAAATGAAAAAAGTGTTCATGGATTTGCTATACAGTGTGATGATGAACATGTATGTTTTTGATATTTTGAAAGTTAAAACTTCAAAATTTAAAATTTCTTCATTTATTCAGCAAATATAATGAATAGCTAGTCTCTTTGGCAAAAATCTAACACATAACTACAAAACTAAATGTTATCTCATCCCTCATAATTTCAAATTTATAATAAACTATGAATGATATGCAGTGATTTAAATCCAAACTAAATCTTGAGCAACTACTCAGAACAAAATACTTTTTAATCTTCCCGAGTGTTACTGAAGATGGGATAAGCCAAAAAGTAAACACTCAAAAAGGTAACAGTCTCTCGATTAGGTATGGTATGCCAGTATGCCAAAAAAAATTCCAGGAGGAGAGTAATTAAGTAATAAATTTGTTGGTAGATACATCACGTTTTGTTTTGTTTTGTTTTGTTTTCTAGACAGGGTCTTGCTTTGTAGTTCAACCTGGCCCTGAGCTCACTATGTAGCCCAGGCAAGCTTCAAACTCAGCAACCCTCCTTTCTCTGCCTCCTGAGTGCTGGGATTACAGGCGTGAGCCACCACGCCCGACACTGTGGTATGTGTTATTGATTGCTGGTGGGCGTGAGTCTCCACGCCCAGCATTGTATGTGGTTTCTGGGGATCGAACTCAGGACCTTGTGCTTGTGAGGCAGGTGCCGGAACCACTGAGCTAACCCTCCAGCCCCATTTTTTTTTTTTTTTTTGAGACAGGGTCTCACTTTGTAGTTCAGGCTGGCCTTGAGTTTACTATGTAGCCAGGCAACCTTGAACTGAGCAATCCTCTTGCCTCTGCCTCCCGAGTGCTGGGATTGCAGGTGTGAGCCACCATGCCTAGCTATTGTAAATTTTCAACCTGGATTCTTTTTGAAAACATGTATACATTAGTTCATGTTCTAAAGGAGGATGAGCTTAATTACTTGTATGATAATAATTTATTCCTTCCTCTTCATTGATAGCATTAGATTTTGTTCCCTCCTGACTGGAAAGCAAATATCTAATAGACCTTTACTGTGCCCACTTTCTTCTTAGCAATGACTGATTAAGTCAGCAAAAATATTTTTTAAAATTTTTATCTTTGGGCCGGAGATTGAGCTCAGTGGTTCTGGCACCTGCCTTGCAAGTGCAAGGTCCTGAGTTTGATCCCAGTAACCACATACAATGCTGGGCGTGGTGACTCACGCCCACCAGCAATCAATACCACAGATCACAGTTCTGGGCCTGGTGGCTCACGCCTGTAATCCCAGCACACAGAAGGCAGAGACAGGAGGATTGCTGGGTTCCAGGCTTGCCTGGGCTACATAGTGAGCTCAGGGCCAGCCTGAACTACAAAGCAAAACCTTGTCTCAAAAAAATTATCTTTATTGGTACATTGCATATATGCAAAATAATTTTTAATAAAGTTGGAAAAAAAGAAGCATTTAACTAGTCTACTGGAAATTTTTCTATATATATTGCATTCCTTTCTTTTACCTCCTCCAAGTATAATATCAAGCCAGTAAATTAGTCCCCAACTTACAAATGACTTTCATTTTAGAAATCCTCCAACTCATTCCTAAGTCTGATGAAGTGAGCCTTGCATAGTTGAGACAAATACATAGTTGGCATTGCTTGTCCCTGAAGTCTCCTCTGGCTCATCACTGCTTCACTTCTTGCTTCTGGACATCCCATGTTCCAACTGAGCATTGTCCTACTGTCCACTGTAGCACTGCATAGGAAGGGCACAGGCACATAACCGTGGCAGCGTCCAGAGACATGTGAGCTATTTTATGTGAACTATTTGTTCACATCTATGAATATTCAGAATGCAAAGTCCCTTCCCATCTGTCAAATTAATGAGCTCGATGTCCGAGAGAGAGAGAGAGAGAGAGAGAGAGAGAGAGAGAGAGAGAGAGAGAGAGAGATCATGCAATATTTAGGCTTGTGTATCTTATGTATTTCTTGAACTTCTGGCTTCAAGTTCCATTAATTTTCCTACAAATGTATGAAATTTATCCTCTTCGTCTAAGAGTACTAATGCTCACAAACTATAGAAATGATTCCTGAAAGAAGGGAAAGAAAATATTTGAAGGTAAAAAGAAAATAATGAAAACAAGTCTATGTATATAGGAGGAGGGGCTGAAGGGAAGAGGGAATGGGAGGAAATATGAATCAAATGTATCATTTACAGGTACAAATTCTCAAAGATGAATATGATAATAATGTATACTTTGTATCAATAAATATTTTTAAAAGAGTAGTACTGCTAAAGAATGCCACCTTTTGGGGTCATTTTCTGTATATTTATCCTCTGGTCTTCTTAGATGGAAGCAACTATACTGCATTTAAACTGATGTTTCTGATATATTTCACATACCATTATGTTTTAAAGATACATTGATTCTCCAAAAATGATTCAAATCCATCTTTCTGTATAGCAGCATAATATTCTACTATGTACAAAGTCCTCTTCCTAAAAATCAATTCTGTCAATTATTTGACTATTCTAAATTGTACTGGGGCTGGAGATTTAGCTCAGAGGTTGCAGTGCTTACTTAGAAAGTGCAAGGTCCCTGGTTTGATCCCCAGTAAACACATACAACAATACCACAACCAGCAGTCAGTACCACATACCATGATGCCTGGTGTGGTGTCTCACCCCTGTAATCCCAGTACTCGGGAGGCAGAGGCAGGAGGACTGCCGAGTTGGAGGCTTGCCTGGGCTACATAGTGAGCTCAGGGACAGCCTGAACTGTAAAGTGAGACCCTGTCTCACACGCAAAAAAATGCTGCTATAAACACCTAATTTTTCAATTTTTCATGTAGTTTAGATATCACTCTGAACTGAAACTGACAAAATTTCCCATTTTGTAGGTCACCCTGTCACTGTTTTATTTTGCTATAAAGATTAATTTGATATAATCCCATTTGTTGATTCTTGCTATTTCTTGTGCAATTAAGGTTCTAAAGCATCTTTTTCTCAGGCCTATATCTTTAAGAGTTTTATCTACTTTATCCTTCAGCAGATTAAGTGGTTCTGTTTTGACATTTAGATCTTTGATCCCTTCTGGTCTTATTTTAGTATGTGATGAAAAATATGAATCTAAATTCAACATACTGCCTGTAGATACCAAGTGTCAGTGTCACTTGTTAAAGAGCCTATCATTCCTCTACCATATGTTTTTGGTACCACTGTCAAAGATCAGAGAGTCGTACATGCTTGGAGTCATTACTCTCTTCTGTTCCCTCACTGCATATGTCACCTTTTGCCAATAAATAGCGTTTTATCGTTGTAGCTCATAAAAGAACTTGGAGTCCAGGATTGTGAAGCATCCTGCATTGTTCATGTCGCTCAGGATTGCTTTAGATCTTCTTGGTCACTTCTGATTCCATATAGATTTTGGGAGTGTCTTCCCTAGTTTATGACAAATGCTAGTGGTATTTTTATTGTAATTGCATTAAATCTGTAAATGAATTTTAGATGTATGACCATTTGGACCATAATGATTCTCCTCATGCAAGAAGAAGATATATATTTATAATTCCTGATCTCCTTTTTCAGTACACAGGTGTGTGTGTGTGTGTGTGTGTGTGTGTGTGTGTGTGTGGTACTGGGGAATCGAACTCGTACACTTGTGCATCCAAGGTTGGCACTGTAGCATCTGAGCTAAATCCCCAGCTGTACACACTGTTTTAATTGTAGAGATG
The DNA here is from genome assembly GCA_004025085.1 of Thryonomys swinderianus. Lineage (NCBI taxonomy): Eukaryota > Metazoa > Chordata > Mammalia > Rodentia > Thryonomyidae > Thryonomys > Thryonomys swinderianus. The sequence continues at coordinate 16,329 of PVIC010012197.1, read as the reverse complement.
TTTTGTGTATTTTGCTAGGTCAAGTACAAAAGAATTCTGTTTTTCTTCATGGTATGTTGAATAGTATTATTTTCCTAACTTCTTTCTCAGTGAATCCTGTATTGCTATATAAGAATAGTTTTGAGCCAGGCATGGTGGCTCACGCCTGTAATCCCAGCACTCGGGAGGCAGAGACAGGTGGATTGCTGTGTTCGAGGCTTGCCTGGGCTACATAGTGAGCTCAGTGCCAGCCTGAACTACAAAGCGAGACCCTGTCTCAAAAAAAAAAAAAAAAGAATAGTTGGATTTTTGAGTGTTGGGTTTTGTATACTATTATATTCTGCAATTGTTTATTAATTGAAGGTGGCTTTCAGTGGAATATTCTCAGGGTTTTATGTAGAGGATCTTGCCATCTGCAAATAATGATAATTTGATTTTTTTACTTTCTATATATATATCTCCTTTATTTCTTTCTCTATATTGATTGCTATGGACCATATTTAAAGTATTATGTTGATCAGAATGGCCAATAGTGGACATTGTTGTCTTTACTGATTTTAGGGGGAAAAGTTTCAATTTTTTCCCATGTAAGATGACAATGACTATTGGATTGTCATGATTAACTTTTACTATAATGATGTAAGATCTCTTTATAACTATTTTTCCTAGCTGTCAATGTCTATTGAGATGATCATGTAATTTTTAATATATGTGTTGCCGAAGCAAGCACAATCATGTAATTTTTGACATTGGTTCAGTTTATGTGAGGTATTACACACTGATTTGCAGGTACTGATATGCATCACTAAGATAACGTCTGCTTGTAATGGTGTAAGATATTCTGATAATTTGTTGTATTTCTTGTGACAATACTATATTAAGGATTTTTGCATCAATGTTAATTAAGGATATTGGCCAGCAGTTTTTTAATTTGTTTTTTCAGTCACTTTCTGGTGTGATTTTGGAATCAGAGTGAAGCTGGCTTCTAGAAATCAATTTGAAATACTTCTTCCCTTTTAATTTCATTACAAATCTTGAAGAATACTGCTGATAAAACTTCTCTGAAGATATTGTATAACTCAGAAGTAAATCCAAGAAGTCTTGCACTTTTGTAACTTGGTAAGATTTTTATTATTGCCTCAATTTCATTGCTCTTATTGGATTGTTTAGTATTTTTCGTCTTGTTTAATTTTATTTGAATCTAGACTTTTGTCCATTTTTTTTAGTTTCCCCCATATGTTGCAATACTATTTTCCACACTATTTATTATTTATCTTTTGAGTTTTACCAATATCTGTTGTGATTTCACTTTTTTCTTATTTGCATTGATATGTCTTCTCTCCCCTATTTTGATAACTTTGACTAGTGATCTACTTTCTTTTTATTTTAAAGAATAACATTTAAGATTTATTGATTTTTGTCATTCATTATGAGTCTTAATATTACCATCTACTCTGATATTTATTTTTTCCTTCCTTAAAGTAGGTTTGATTTTGGACTATTGTTATTTTTCAAGTCTCGAGATTCATTATTTGTTTGTTTCTTTGTTTTAGCAAATTTGTCTAACATGAGGTTTCACATTTTAATAAACTTCCTTCTTAGTACTGCTTTAAGTGGATCCCAAACATTCTCTTGCATTGTGGTACTATTTCATTTGATTTCATGTAATGTTATTTCTTCTGTGACCCTTTAAGTCTTCAAAATGTGTTCTTCAACATGGCAAGAAAACAGATATGAAAATCCATAGAACATCAGAGAAGATGCAAACACATCTCACAACATACCCAGCTACTTTATCTTTGCAAAAGGTGTCAAACATCTTCACTTGAAAAAAGATGACCTCTTTAATACCTGGGAAGACAGGCTTTCCACATCCTGAAGATTTATCTTAGACCCTTACCTCTTATTATGCAGTTGAAATGGATCAAGATCTGAATAGTATATGCAAATAGATACACGTTGAGGACACACTAATAAGTAAAATAAATAGATCAGAGATATGTAAATGCCATAACTTTTCTCTGGTACAAGAAACTGTAATTGTAAACAAGTTCTAGAATGTATGATAGAACATGATGTAGATAAAAAGATACTCTGATGGAAATAATTTATTTCTTTTCTTTGGATTTTGAGTTTTTCTGGATTTTTAAAATTGAATTCTTTATTGATACATTATACATACAGCTCATAATCACACTCAACATGGGGGAATTTGTACCAGTATATGACGTGAGTTAATTCTCATTTTTACCCATATCCCTACCCACCCCCAATCCACCACCTCCTATATGCATGTGATTTTTCTTTACAAATCATATTTATTCTTTCCCCTCATTACTTTCCCCTACACCATTCCTTTTCAATATTTCGTATTTACAAAATCTATCACATATATTCTATAACTCACATCTATAGGTTCTCATAACAGAGAAAAGATAGGGCATTTACTATCTGGGATTTATTTATTACACTTAGTGTGTCTTTAAGGTGTGTCCATTTGCACATAAATAAATGAAACTTGTTCTTTAACCTGTCTGAAAATAAAATATATAAAAAATTGAGTTGGGGCTGGAGATTTAGCTCAGTAGTTCTGGCACCTGCCTCGCAAGTGCAAGGTCCTGAGTTCCATCCTGGTAATCACATATAATGCTGGGCGTGGTGAATCATGCCCACCAGCAATCAATACCACATACCACAGTGCCGGGTGTGGTGGCTCATGCCTGTAATCCCAGCACTTGGGAGGCAGAGTCAGGAGGATTGCTGAATTCTAGGTTTGCTACATAGTGAGCTCAGGGCCAGCCTGAACTACAAAACGAAACCCTGTCTCAAAAAAAAAAAAAAAAAGAGTTGTTCATTAATATGAATGTAACACAAATGCAGAGCTTGGAAATTCTGTGTTCCTGAATTAAAAACAATAAACAAAAACTACCTAGAGAATTCAGGAATAATGCCTAAAGATTATTATAGTTTGTATTTAGATGCTCCCAGAAAGCCTTATGCATTCATAGATGGGGCTAGAGCATGGGTGTGTGATACTGAGATTAATGTTATGTGATAACTAAATTGATTTTGTGTAGTTCTGACTGTGGATAGTGGAAGGTTCACCTTTGATAACATCAATCATTAGTCTTGTAGCCTGGATGAAACATAAAGTGAGAAAAGGAAGGTAGGCTAGCTCGTTTTACCTGCTTGACCTGACACAAACTTTTCTTCCTGTGCAATGCCCCTCTGCCAGGCCTCTCTACCTTGGGTCCAGTCAATTATAGACTGAAATCTCCATGAACTCTGAGCTAAAATAAACCTTCCCTCCATTAATTTGTGGATGTCAAGAATTTTGCCCCTGCAATAAGGAATTAACTAAGACAAAGACAATATCATCTGCAATATTCATTTATGAGATAACTATGAATAATATTTCTTCATGAATATTTCTTTCAAGGCTTCTACCCCCATTTTAATAAAAAATGACAAAAATAAAATATATTTATTATTTTCTAATTTTCCCCATGAATGTAAAATCATATTTTGCAATCAGGTAATTAGAACAACGATTAAAAACCTTGTAACTAAATACATTATTTGGGATCAGAAGTAACACTGAAATGTCATTTTTCATTTTATTTGTAGAAGTTACATATTAAATTTGCATTGGGCAAAAATTCTTAATCAATATTCAAACAGTCTTAATCAACATTCAAACAGTAACTGTCTCCATTGAATACAGACTTTCTCATTATTCATATATATATATAGCATCATAGTCTTCATAATACTATAAAATATTAGAAATTGAGGAGGAACTTAACTTCCATTAATAGCATTTAGGCTGTCATTGTGGTTATTCTTCCAAAAAATATTTTGTAATCTTCATTTAGTCTTTGACTGAGTATGCTCACTTTACTTTTCACTGAAGGATCCAATCAATCTCATTTCATCCATTATTCTCTTATCCTACCCTATCCTAGTTTCATGGATAAATTCCAGTTCAGCTTTATATCATTAATCATAACTTGTCATTGCTATTTGACTATCTGAGTTCACAATTAATTGGCAGTCAGTTGAAGAGTTTATGATGAAATTAATCAGGATGTCTCAAACATAGTGCTCCTTGCTTAAAAACATTGTGAAATATAAAACAGAATCCTTCCAGGAGTAGAATTATCAGCTACCTTCAAGACTTAATTTTTTTTCTTTTTAGTTCTCTATAAACTATGTGCAGTCTATAGTATATCTGATCACAAAAGAAATACTGTTCAGAGCTCTCCCCATTAAGATAGACTAAACACAGACATTGTCATCGTTACTACTTTGTCTCATTTATAGACAATAATGCATATAATCTTCCTGCTTTTCTAAAATATAAAATATATTTCAATATTTTCAATTTAAGATCTTAGTGAATTTTTTCATGCAATATACCATCCATAAAACACAGATTGTCTCAATTTATTCACACTTTGGAATCTGTTCAAGTTTCAAACTACATTACTGAATTTTTTGAAGAATGTGATATTATAAAACTTTGCTATAGTTTTACAGCTTAAGTACTAAATTTAATTAAAATTGAAATAAAATCTGTCCTAAAGTAGATGAAACTAAACTCTCCAGAACTACTGCATGTATCCTTATTATAAAACAAAAATAAACATAAGAGTGATTTTACTTTTAACACTATTCCACCTGGACTTTGATTTTCATTCCACAGATGTTTGTAGTTAATATACTGGTATGGGAAATTCAATGTAACTGGTTCATGAATCAGTTCAAGTACTTGTCTATATAGATGAACAAATAGATGACAGCTAACTAGATAGCTATGTCACCATTTACATGATGTTAAATATAATTTTTAATGTTATCAAACTTAAGTAACTTTTACAATTAACTTCCTTCTATAGGTGATGAGATTTGTTCTGTGTGATTCAAACAGCTGATCTCTTTTTAAAAACAATACATTTTTATTTGCCTTGAATAATTTTTCTTCTTCAGTTTGCTTTAATGATGTGCCCTTTAGTAAAAGGAGCAAGCACAAATTCAAAATGTCATAAATGTGTTCAGTAGTGGCTCTGATTAGTGGGACAAACGTAATTTAAATACCCTGCATAAGTGAGAAAGACAATGATTAAAAATATTTATAAGGCTGGGTGTAGCGGCTCACGCCTGTAATCCCAGCACTTGGGAGGCAGAGACAGGAGGATTGCTGAGTTCGAGGCTTGCCTGGGCTGCATATGAGCTCAGAGCCAGCCTGAGCTACAAAGAGAGACCCTGTCTCAAAAAAAATATTTATAAGGAGAAGCTACTATAATTTTCTGCCAGAAATGGAAATAAGATAGTTTTTAAATAAATTATTATTTTTACAAAAAGCGAGAGAAACATCTATTCTGTTTTTTTTAAAGGAAGAAAGGGTGTTTTCTTTTGCTTTGTTTTGTTTTTTAATTAGGAAGATGTCCTTATTGGGTTAGACCAATTATACCAACTCCATAGAGACACTTGAAAAGGCCATAATTTGGAAGCATCAAGTATGCAAAACATGAGTGATTGTAGACTTGTGTGAAGAAAAATTGGATGTTAGTGTTTTAAACTAACTAGTGTTTATTATTCCTACAAATGACCAATAATTAAATTTCCACCCCAAGAAAGAACAAAAGAATCAAAGAATTAGTCATTTATTTCTGAAAATAATTTTTACTTTCTCTGTCATGTAAACAGAATCTGCTCTGAGGTTTTTTTCTTTTAAATCTAGTAAAATGAGAGCACAACCTATGCCATATGCCGTGGTTTGTGAAGCTTGATAGAAACGAAAGATGTAGAAAACTGTTGCGAATTGGAAAGGTAATTGTAGAAAATGCTTAAAGATGATGGAAATTATTAAGAAAGTTCATTGATAGGTTTTCTATAGTTTTTTATTATTTTTAATATTCAATTTCTTAGTACCTTTTTGCAGTACATAAGTTATAGTCATCATGGAGGTTTGCTCATCATGTATATAAACCTTCTCCCCCAGAACTTGACATTCTATTACACGTCAGTTTTTTTAAATACACATTTTAGAATCTAAAAATTTCACTAAAGACCTATTATAACACATTTAATACATGCTGTAATTATTTACCATTTTCGCATGCATCAGTGAAACATTAACATCTAATAAACATTAAACTATTAACATTTGATAGAGATAGCATGTTTTTGTACGTCTGTATTGCTATACTTTTAAACCAAAATATTGGTAGCCCTATAGGCAAAAATAACTATTAATATAGAGCAAGGCACCCTCAAAACAGTCATAAAATATTTAATAAAAGCAGAAATCACCAGGAAACAAGAATGTATTAAGAATTACGTATGGAACCCACACTAGACAAGGCACAGGAATTTCAAACGCCAATCAGATTCCTGTGTCAAAGAATGCAGCTTATTTGCATGAGGCCATAAATTTGGATATGACTAGGGCAGAAAGAGTAAGTGACATCAAGTGTTGAATCTTTAAACAAAATGTTGATTTGAGTAAAAACTGGAAACTCACCATTTGAAAGTGAGATTGCCAGTTATGCATCTGGCTATTTCATCACTGTTAGCTCTCGAAGGGAGAAAAAAAATCACAAAAAGCCAAGCAGCCAAATGTAAGCACTGTGAGGAAGCAGAGGCAGCAGACACATGAGTCATCCTTGCACTGGGCTGAGGAACCATTCACTGAATAATTGAGAAATGGTTTCAGTATGAAGGTTGTATTTCCAATGTGTGAATGTGCTCTGGCACCTGTAGGTAAAGATTTGATTTACACAGAACAGATCAGTAAGTAAAACTTAAATATAGGTAATACATAAGAGTGCATCTTTTTTAATTGAATTCTTTATTGGTGCAATTTATATACATCTCACAATTACACATAACGTTGGGGAATTTGTACCAATATATGACACAGTCAATTCTCATTCTTACCCATATACCCACCCACCCACACCTCCCCACCCCCTATTTACATGCTCTTTTATTTTATTTCAGAATCATATTTGTTCCTTCCCCTCATTACATCCCCACACCAAATTTCCTTTGGAAATTTCCCATTTTACAAATACTGCTCATTTGCATCTACAGATGCTCATATCAATGAGAAGATCTGGAATAGGGATCGTTCTTTTAAGATTGACATAGGTGCATTTTTGAGAGGGAACAGACCAGTAAGTAAACTATTCCGATTATCAAAATAAAGTATTAAAACCACTGTCCTCCATAATGCAAGAAAAATCTCTTAAATACAAAAGATATTATGATATATATGTAAACCTCATGTTATTAGAATTTTAACTCTTGTGTATCAGAGTCTCTGGGCTATAAGTGAAAAGTATAATGACCTTAAAGGCTGAAATCAGTACCAAAACTTTTCAGGGAGATTTTCATTCTGCTGATCACTTACTGTCATTCACCATCTGCAGTAGTTGTGATGTTTCAGATACCTCATTATTTCAGAGATTATAATAGTCAATAGGGGGTGGGAGATTTAGTTCAGTGGTTCCAGTGCCTGCCTAGCAAGCAGTGGTGGCTCACCCTACTGACAATCAGTACAACATACCACAAATGCTGGGTTTGCTGGCTCAAGCCTGTAATCCTACCCTCTGGAGGCAGAGGCAGGAGGATTGCTGAGCTCAAGACTTGCGTAGGCTATATAGTGAGCTCAGGGCCAGCCTAAACTACAAAGCAAGACCCTGTCTCAAAAAAAATAAAAGTCAATATGTGAAAAGGTATACATAACAATTAACCTTGTATAGAAGAGAGAGGTGTCACATGAATGCTGTTTTGAAATTTAAAGGAAAATAGATCAAGAGTTAAACATAGAATGTGGAGCCATTTGAGGAGATTTAAAGGATGTAACATAGAGCACAAATGGACTGCATTACATTCATGTTTTATGATTCTAGATATAATACACAGTGAATTAAGGAAGATGATAAGATGACAGTTTCTAGTTGTAATTTAATTAAGGCAGATATGATTACTATTAGTTAGGTAATATCATTGAGAACAAAAGGGAAGTAAAAAAACTGAAAGATATTTTAAAGGAAGGCTAGAAATGGAACCCAGTTTAAAATAATTCAAAAGTAAATGTTTTTGAATTAGATATTTATAAGCAGGAGGAATAGTTAAGGGGCATTTATAAAACACAAAAATGTTTATTTTACGAGGTAGAGATCAATGAAGTTATTGAGTATATCTGTACTGAATTTATTTTGGGGCTATTAACTAGAAATAGAAAGGACTAAAACATAAAAGAAAGAAATCAAAGCAGAGGTGAAGATTTTTAAGGCTCTAGAATGCTATCACTGAAGGGTAATAATAGAAAAGTGAGAGAATGAGAACAGCACACACACACACACACATCATGTTTAAAGAAATCTAAGAAGAACATATTATAGGATTCATAAAAAAATCTGAAGAGACAAGTCAGCAGTACATCGTTTGCTCTTGGTTTGGTTTACATTATACAAGTGAAAACTATGAATTCTAAAATTTATTGAACAATTTGCTGTATACTAGGTACTGAGCTAAGCTTTTCAAATGCATTATTTTAATTACTTCCCTAAAATCTATAGCATATACATAATTATTACCCCTAGTATACAAAGAGAATGCTTTACAATCATAAAAGATTAATAATACATAGTAACAGAGTAGATGTATATATCAAGATTGTTTTGATTCCAATTTCTGCATTTTGTAGGCACTTGCTAGTGTTTTCCCAAGTAAGCATCTTAGCTTGCATCTACATTACATAGAATCTGGCTTTTATGTGTAAATAGATAGATGATATATAGATTGATTTATTGACTGACAGATAAAAACACTGCAGACTTGTAGGCGCCACACGTTTAACTGCTGAAAAGAAATCTTTGTTATTCTTATAAGTGCACGGTAATTTTTAACATGCAAAAATCACTCCAATATACCATTAGCAAGTAGCAACATTTCTCTGACATTGGTACGAGCATCATTGGACTTCTGGTGACAATTGCCCCACAATTATATAGAAGGACAGAAAATATACATTAGTTTTCCTTATACATGTTAAAATAATGAAAATTAAAATAGCACAGATTCCACTTCACTCTAAAAAGAAAGGCTTTTATCAGGGGATCAAATAATAACAAACACTTCTGAGGGTGCAGGAGAAAAAAAGCCATTCTGTGTTATCGGGAATGCCAAGTAGGGAAACCACTATGGGAATGCATATGGAAATTCCTTAAAAAGCTAAAATAGAATTATCATAGGGCACTGATCCTCCCATTGCAGAAATCTTTCAGGGATTTAAATCACTGTACTACAGTGAAACCTGTATATTCATATTTGTAGCAGCCCAGCTCATAATCACTAAGTCTTTAATGTGGACTATGTCTATCAACAGATGAATGGATAAATCACATTTGGCAGTTGTCCACGATGGGCTATTACTCTGCTACACAGAAAGATAAACATGAGTCTTTTGAAAGCAAATGAATGAACCTTTAGACCGCAAGTTAAATGAAATAAATTAGACTCATGAGTTTAGCTATTCCGTGATTTTTCCCACATGAGAAAATCAAACTATTTATTATGAAAAAACAAAATTAAAAAGAGGTCATAGGAAATAGGGTGATTAGTATTTTGTAAAAGGAAATGGGATGAAGAGCTGTAGGAAGTGACGACGAAAGGGAGGGAAGTGAGAATTTTAAAATTAAGTGTGTTATAAGTACCAACTCCCTTTGGGAAATATAATCATGATCCTTAAATATATATGAATCATATATATATATAAATTTAAATATTAATTATATATATATATATACATTTAAAATATTAGTGTGGAAATGTGTTGGAAATAACATTAAATTTTAACAAAATGAATAATTAAACTATCATTAACTATACTTTAAAAAAAACTGTAAAAGCTGTGACAAAGTGAATATTCTTTTCCAGATACAGACACATGGAAAGGAGCTCACTATTTATTTGTGAGGAGTGGCCATGAGAACTACATATATATTGCATTGCTCTTTAGGACAACCTGTAAATTAAGATATTTCTTGTGTATCAGAGAATAAAATTTAGGATCTTAAACCTATTAAAAAGAGGGACTGAAAGTAACGAAAAAAATATTTAGAAGCTTTGTTCGGTAGAAATTAAAAATAGTGTGGAACACATGTACATCAAACCCAAAGCAAGCAATGAGTGGGGTAGAAACAGGAAAACAGTGCATATGAGGTAGAAAAGGCTCCAGAAAATAATGGCGATGAATGTAACTGAGATTGGGCAACAATTTAGGATAAACAGAAAACTGGATCAGGGTAAAAAGGCCACAACATTTTTCCACACGCGGAAAGAGAAAGGGAATAATGAAAATAGTTCTGAGTCTTGGGCCTGGGCAACCAGACAAGACACAGACAATAGCATGCAAAGGGTAGCCGGGGACCATTCGGGAGGGGGATTTTTCACATGTGACAGATTCAAGTCTGAACATTAATGATAAGGGTTAGCAGTACACACTAAAATTAAATTCATAGCGTGTCAGAAACAAAACTAAACAGAACTTTGAGATAATACAAATAATGAAATATAATGCCTTTCGTCCTTTCCATAACCTTGGGTATATTTCAATTTTCATATGACTATCCATCATCTTCTTTTTAAACCGTATCATTTTTTCATTACAGGGAATCCGGCATGAGGTAAGTGTTCTTAGGGACTCTCAGGATGTATTTAACTCCCTAACAGCACCACTGTCTGTGTAATTGCATTACAGTGGGCCTGAGAACAGTGATAAGGCCTGTGCTGAACTCAGACCAGTGACTCCTTCCCCTTCTCATCATGAACAAGTTGGAGTGCTTGTACCTATCACATTCTATACGGATTAGTACTCAATGCTACTATCATCTGATTTTTTTCTTTTTTTAGAATTCAGAAGTCATTGTTCCTTCCTCTCCTTGCTGTCACCAAATAATGAAGGATCTTGTAAATCTTTTTTCATAAGTATAGCGAAAAAAAATCGCTATTTTATGTAATTAATAAGGCCATTTGGTAAAGATATTTCTGCTTTACTGAAATTCTGATAATCAATTTAGGATGTTTTAACTGCTTGGTCTTTTGATCTATCTAGACAAATACTCAAATATACAAACATACAGTCTGATAAAAATATTCTTTTTTTTGAGACAGGGTCTCGATTTGTAGTTCAGGCTGGCCCTGAGCTCACTATGTAGCCCAGGCAAGCCTCAAACTCAGCAATCCTCCTGCCTCTGCCTCCCGAGTGCTGGGATTACAGGCGTGAGCAACGACGCCTGGCACTGTGGTATGTGGTACTGATTGCTGGTGGGCGTGAGTCACCACTCCCAGCACTGTATGTGGTTACCAGTGACTGAACTCAGGACCTTGCGCTTGTGAGACAGGCGCTGGAACCATTGAGCTAAATGTCTGGCCTGATAAAAATATTCTTGCACAGTAAATTAACTTTATAAATTATCCAATGAAATTGAAGTATTAAATTAAGAATTTTAACCTTATAAATTATGCTGAAAATTTTATAAAGAAAATTACATTTTGTTTTGTTTTAATAATTCTTGAACATTTCTCAACTTCATGTTCATAATATCAGTACATTTATTTTTATTTTAGTGTTGTATATAATCATTTTTTCAACTTTTGGCAATCCAGTATTTAGTTACTTTATATTTAGGAATTCATTCTATTTGAATTATCCAACATTTCATGCATAATAAATACAAATTTTTACAACCAATAAAATAAATGCTTATCTAAACAGATGGTTTCTTTCCATGATCTGCACTGGAGCTTGTGATTCATTGGGTATGTGCCCTAGAGAAACGAGCTTTTATAAACAGTGGGTTAACACCATAATTACATTTACTTTATGGAAATGCCGGCATTATGGAAGTAAAAAGCAACTATGAAAACTAACAAAATAGATCTAGACATCCAGCTTTATGCACTGGGAAATAAACACCTTGAATGAAAAGCCAAGTCTAATAATGTCTCACATATTGTTCTCCTTTGCTCTTTCTGTTTGTCCTGACCATTGTATTGAATTCATATTTTTCTACATGTTATTTTACTCACATGAAACTCTTGTACATTAGGCAAGTGGTTGTTTTTGATGTTAAAGTATTAGTCTACAGTTGGGATAGAATAGGAGGAGAATAGAGAGACTGCTTATCAGACCAGTAAAACATAATAACCAGAGGTGACAAGGAGCTGCTGAGTAAAGATGCAATGAAATTCCTCCAGTTCAAACGATGAGTATTAATTGAAATCACTTCCTATAGTATAAGAGAAGCGAAGTGTAGAAACATAAAGACACTTTTAGTCTATGTCAGAGGTGCCCACCTTATGCATATCAATCAGCCAAAGTGGGCTATTTGCATTACTAAGAGCTCTCTAAGTCATCACTGACCTATGACCTTAAAAGAGGACAGTCGTGGTGCCACCATATCAACTCTTTCTTGCTTTTCCATATTATCCTTTGTGTAGTCATTTAGCACTGGTTTGTTAAAGCTGCTGATGACTTCACACAATGCTAAAAACATGAGTATATTTATATAAGTAACCTTGCGTCATTTTTCTGTTTAGAGAATATAGTATTGACATGGGAAGTCTGGGAATTGTTTTGATGATCTGTATATTGATGATTATTTGTCCAGCTGAGCGGTGAGAATTGACACTTGGGAGTTCTGGAGAGAGTGACTTTTAAATATGAAGGGCTGGTAGTTAATTGTGGAATGGACACTTTTAATATCAGCTTTCTGTTAGAAAGAACTGTCTTTATTTATGAAACAAATATATTTGTGCATGAAAAGATAAGACTTAGAGCAGAGGTTTGAATCTCATCAAGGAGGTCAAAACTAAAAGACAACTGGATTCCTCTCTAAAAAGTTTTCTATTTTAAATGAGAACTTTCTTTTTTCCTTTGGCTTTTTTCCCTTCATTTTATACAAGAAGAAGAGAAAAGGGGTAGACGGATATAGTGGATTTAAAAAAAAATGAATAGGGCTGGGCATGGTGGTTCACGCCTCTAATCCCAGCACTCAGGAGGCAGAGGCAGGGGATTGCTGGCTCAAGGCTTGCCTGGGAACAGAGTGAGATCAGAGCCAGCCTGAACTACAAAGTGAGACCTAGTTAAAAAAAAATACATGAATGGGATAGTTCCTAAATTTTGCCCTTTTACAAGTTTAGATGGGGAGCATTCATTTTTAAGTGATTTATATGACTACAGATTGTGGCAGTCTCCATTCAGCTCCAGCACTGGCCTCCAGATGGAAGAAATCCACTACAGAAATCCACAACAGATGCACAAGAACCAGTGTCCCACATCTTCTCTGCCCTGACTTCCAAGCTTGAATTAACTGCCATGAACAGGAATTACAAAGAGCGGCTCCCTTGAGCTGAGTAACTTCCTACCAACTCATGAACTGCAAAGTAAAACAAAAAGGATGTGATTTCTAAGATTAAAAACTGTTGTCCTGGCAAGAAAACACTAGAAATCTATGGGAAATCTCTTTGTCTCTCTGTCTGTCTCTTTGACTCTGTCTCTCTTTCTGTTTCTCTCTCTCTCTGTATCTCTCCCCACTTTGTTGGTATGCTTTTTATTTTTCACTGTTTTCGTTTGATAGAGGCCAGAGGTCTACCATCCATTATTTTGCCCCCTTTTATATGTTTTTATAGGTCCTCCTTTTATGTTCTGCTTCCCCCTTTTTTTCTCACTTTCTTTCAACTTGTTCCCCTAGTATTATTTTTCTGATTTTCTTTTCCTCTAGTCTAATCTCTATTCCTGTTAATTATTCTTTTGCTAGTTGGTCATCTCTGCTGCTATTATTTAATGACACAAATTTTTCTTCACTTCTTAACACGTCCTTCTACTTTAATCTCACCACATTCTTCACATGATTCATTGCTTTATTTTTCATAAACTATTTCATTTCTCTTTTAACTTCATGCAACTACACTCATATCATCTACTCTTAAAAACTTATAGGGAGCTAACCATATCTTACTATGGATGAATATTGCTCTATCATGAAAGGTAGAAAAATTGCTCAATTCAGTGAATATTTATTATACAGAATTTTCTGATTTGTCTTAGATTTTAGTATATAGCTATAAATTTCACACCTATGATTAAAGGTGACAAATAGTTGTTATAATGTCTCATTTTCCACTTTATATTTGATGCTATTATTATTACATATTGTACCACTTTGCCTAGTTGACATAGCTGCTGTCACCAATTGACCTATCTACCTTGTATGCTCCTGGATTATCAGGGGCTCTAAATAATACCATACTCCAGTGCCAAGGAAATGGGTCTAGAACAAAAGACAACAACTTTCCTTTCCTAATAAACAGAGGTAAGATCCTGGGAAAATATTACCAAAAGAAGTCATTACCTAAAGAAACTTTGATACTAATAATAAAACTACCTACCTTATAAGCCTTATTACAGAAAACTTCTAAGTAAACACACAAAAAATGAGAAAATACAGAAACAAGATGCAATCTAAAATATCTAACTGTTGCAAAATAAGAAGACATAAAAGTGAAATAAATCAAAAGCTACACACCTGACTTTTTTTCTTGAAACAAGGTCTTACTTTGAGTTCAGGCTGACCCTGAGCTCACTATATACCCCAAGCTAGCCTTGAACTCACAGAAGTCCTCCTGCCTCTGCCTCCCATGTGCTGGGATTACAGGTGTGAGCAACCACGACTAGCAATGTGATATGTGGTACCAGAGAATTGAATTTGGGACCTTGAGTTTGCCAGACAGACTCTGGAACCACTGAGCTAAATCCCTGGTCCACCTGAATTTTCTGACATGATAGCAGAAGAAGTAACAAATTAAGTTAATAAATCTCTAGATGAAATAAAAATAGAAGTAATTACACAGATAAATAGGAAAATGATAATAATGAATGAAATATAATGTATATATATTTTTTCTTGTTTATGAAAAGAAAAATATATATATATATATATACATGTATATACATACATATATATACACACACACACACACACACAAAGAGAGAGAGAGAGAGAGGCTTGGGATAGGTATAAATACAGTTAATGCCCAACATAGGAAATAACTGGATTACATGAAACGTTAACACAGAAAGCCAGGAGATTAAAAATTCTAACTATAAACAGCAGAATTAGCTAATGTGAAGAAACCTGGCACACCTAGAAAGCTGTTACTGGCAATCATCAAATGAATAACTTCTTCAAAATAACAAGGAGCCACAAATGTGTATATAAAATATACCAAGAAAAGCAGCTAATTTTTAAAAAGTCAGTCCAGAAGCTCCTAGATGTTGTAATAAAGAATAATATAAGATTAATTGGAGTCAATGAAGAAGCCAAAGATATCACAAAGGCCATAAAAAGTCCTGTTCACAGGATAAATGGAGTAAACTTTCCAAGCATGGGAAAAAAAAAAGAGCTACAGATAAATAAGGTACATAGAATTGTAAACTATGATTAAAAAAAACCACACAAGACATATAATAGATTCCAGAGGTTCAACAGAAGAACAGAATAGTAAAACCTGTTAGAGAGAAGAAACATCACCAGTAAAGGAAAACCCAAACAAAATCTCAGAAAAATTTTTAACACAAAAACTCAAATCAAAGAGCCTTAAAGTATTTCAAGCCCAACAAGAAAGCAACCTCAAACACAGGTTGCTGTACCCTTCAAAACTGTCATATGAAGCTGATGGACAAATGCGATATTTCTGTCATAGAAAATCTGAAGTAATAATGAACACATAACCATCCCTCAATAGACAATGAAATGAATAATTGCAAGAAATCTAACAGAATGAATTGAACATGCAAGGTCAACAGTTAAATATAAAGGAGAGTAAGGGAACCAACAAGAAGAAAATAACAAGGATAAATAAATTACCTAGAAGTCATAACCATCAATATGAGTGGTCTGAAATAATCAGTCAACAAATTTCTGGTATGGATCAATAATACATTGCATAAAAGAAATATATTTAACCAAAAAAGAAATTCATAGACTGAAAGTAAAAGACTGAAAAACAATGCTTCAATAAAAGTCAGAAAAAAGCAAGCATAGCTGTTCTATTAATAGGCAGTGTATCTCAAGCCATACTGATCAGAAGTGAGAAATTCACTACATACTTTCTAAGGGAAGAGTTCAATAAGAAGTGATGATAATTATAACTATATATGTACCAAATACAAGTATATCCATCTATATAAACATTAATGGATATGAAAATCTGATCAACACTAATACAATTGTAATGGGGCTAATTTTGAAATAGCAGCCATTCTTTGAGGAG
>PVIC010012196.1:0-40101 GCA_004025085.1 Thryonomys swinderianus | reverse complement strand
ATAGAGTGGAATATTTCTATAGGAAACTTGGTGTGGGAATGTAATGAGGGGAAGGAATAAATATGATACAGAAAGAAAATAAAAGAGCATGTATAAAGGGGGGAGGAGGGGTGGGTGGGTAGGGATATGGGTAAAAATGAGAATTAACTTGTGTCATATACTGGTACAAATTTCCCAATGTTGTATGTGATTTTGAGATATATATAAATTGTACCAATAAAGAATTCAATTAAAAAAAAGAAGAGAGTGCTCGCTTTGGCAGCACATATACTAAAAAAAGAGAAATGAAGATGACTTTTCTCTATATGTACCTTCTCAACTTTTCCCGTTTTGAAGTGTGTGCAGCTGCCTTTCAAAAGTCAGCTTTACCAGCAGAGGAAGGCCATGAATAACCTTGTGGCACTCCCCTTGTTGAAATAACGTAAATTAGCATTTAACTGGGGAGGAAGAACACATGAAGTTATTTAACATTTACATAAAATTATGGAGTAAACTCCAAACAGGTCGCCTCCGAAATATATAATTACCCTCAGCAGTCTTGTCAGCATACATAGAAACAATTTTATTTCCAATCATCTTCTGCTTTTATTCACACAGGAATGTATCATTAAAATTTCCACAGAACAATGAACCTTAATAGGTGCTAATGCAATTGTGAATTATAGTAATTGTTACCTCAATTAATCTCTGTACTTTCCATTCTTTATTGCTCTGTGCAGAAGGAGTGTGAAAAAGATAATGTTGAAACTGACATTTGTATAAATGGTATAAAAATTTACCTTACTTGATAACAATTTCCTATGGGAATTTGCTACTTTGCTGTTTTCTTTGGGGAAAAATTACGGACTCAAGTCGGATGTATAAAATCTTTAATTTGCAGCATCATGTGAGGAAATGGGAAATTGATCTTGTTTGGTAATTTCTGGAGCATACATACTGAAGTAAACAGATGGTACATATGCATCTCTCTGTTTGTGCACTGCCAGGGCAGTATGAGCATTTGAACCTTGATCTGATGCAGGCTCATTGTGTGTGTTGACTTTCACTTGCTTATATGACTACATGTACCTTCTTGACTTAATAAAATCCAGTGATGTGGACTAAGTCTTGTCCCTTCCAAATTCGGACATCGAAGTTGTAACCCTCAGTTTATCTGAATGACTGTATTTGGAGATAGGGCTTCGAGGAGCCACCTGAACTAGAGTGAGCACCGTGCAGGAGCTCTGTCTGGGACAAGGAATGGCCTTATAAGCAGAATAAACCCGGCACAGACACACACAGAGAGAAGACTGAATGAAGACCAGGGAGAGGCTCAAGGGGGATCCACACTGTCAACACCTTGATGTTGACCTCCTGGCCTCCAGAACAGTGATGTACATTTCTGTTTAATTTACTTTGTTAAGGCCCTATGAACTAAAATGCTTACCTAGACTGTGTTTAAATAAATAACAATTTTCCCTTGTTTCTGTTAATCTTGAATTATATTTGATCTTGGGCACACTGTCCTTCCCTTTGGGTGTAGTTTTTGTATATTGTTCACATACAGCACTCAGCGTCAGTCATACTGTCTTCTTGTGCTATCTGTAGCTCAAGCTTCCTCTGCCCTTCACTCTCAGGTCTCACCTTCTGGGTGAGCTTGGTCTGAGGCTCTCCCTCCACATGTGGCTCATTATTCAGATTATGGCCATGGCCTTTGCTCATGGTGATTGTCTCAAGAACAGATACAGTACAGAGATCTGAACAAAGAGATTAAATTTCAGGAATTCTTGAGAAATTGGTGCTAAGTTGCTTGAGAAATTGGTTGAAGGTGCTAAGGCTCTAGAGTGAATGTCTAGAACTTACATTAGCTATGTGTAGCTGTTGTAAAGGATCAGATGGAGAACAAAGCTACTGCAATGAGAAACCGAGAGGGGGGAGGGGGAGGGGAGGGGAGGGGGAGAGAGAGGGGAGGGAGAGGGAGGGGGGATATCCAGATGAGAGATGAGTGGCCTGTTCAACTCCTGGATACAGCCTTACCTAAAACCAGTCATTGCTGGGGACCTTATAGTTTGCACTAATCAGTCAGTTAATCCCTCTATTTTGTTCTCCCCTCAAGGAAGTTTGACACATTTTTCAAACATTCCTGTTATACAATCTTATGTGATAGAATAGCTTAATGTTTTGAATCTTGCTCTGCAAAATGAGTGCATTCTTTATAATGGAGAGTACTTTTTCCCAAAGGAAGTATTATGTAAAACATAGTACTGGTGTGTGTGTGTGTGTGTGTGTGTGTTGAGGGGGAGGTATGGTTAACAATGAGAAGTAAAACCATAGTCATTTGATGATCTCAGTCCCTGGGTTCTGTGGAAACCACTAGGTTGCCTCAGGATTCCTGCCCACCATGGTGAGATTGCATTTTATATACTGTGAACACTTGTATGTCTGAGTATATGGGAATTTGTGTTCAAACTGGATCCCAGTGTAAGAGGAATTGCACAAAGAGGTGAAATAACATCTAAATCACACGCAGACATGTCTTCTCCCATTGTAGGCGACGCGGCGAAATGACTGAAGGGAAAGGCTGTGTGTAAAACACGGTGACACAGGATAGTTTATGTGATTTTTGTCTCCTTGGCAGGGCTCCAGGCTGCCACATACATGCTGCCTAATTGACTTTAGAACACTTACGCGAAGAGGTATACTTTGGGGCCGACAGAAGCAGCAGATTGCAATGCGATATCATCACAGCCATTAAAGTATCCATCCCACAGATGAGCGGAAAGCCTACCAAATTCAATCCAAATGCACCATCATTAGTGATTCTTTAAAAACAGGAAATGTTTGACTAAGCCAAATCTGAAGAGAGCTTTGCCATCCACAATACTGACTTTAACCAAATCTGAAAAAAATAGAGAAAGAAAAAATGCAGGAACCTTCTATTTACTGTGTATATGCAAATGTATAAGTACAATTTGCCATCGACTTCAAGAGTTCTATCTTTTCAAAGCCATTTTCCTACTGGAGAGCAATAAAGGCCCCTGCTGTAGACACATGTGTCCAACTAAACATCAGGCAACTGCACATTTGATGTATATTTTGAGCCATTTTGATCTTCCTGTATTCAAATTCTTCATTAATTCATTTTATCAATTGCCATGAATACTTTGCTTTGATTTCAGGAGTCCTTTTTGTCCCTGATTTTGTTCACCTCTGAGTATATCCTGAGAAAAACCCTTCATTGACTCAATAAATGTATTTTGCATGAATGCAGTATATCAAGGACCGGAGTAGATGCTGGTGATATAGTGCATGTAAAAACAAAGGGTCTCTGTGCCCCTGGAATTTATGGTCGAGAGGGAGAGTGCAGACTTAGATATTATTAAATCAACAAAACCTGACTGCTTCCGCTGGACACTGATCGGGGTTTGGAGGGGATGCGGACACCTAAGAATGTCGGTTGCCTCTGTGCCCGGTGCAGCTTCGCAGACCCACGGGGGGCCTGGCAGAGAGATGTCACAGGGCTGAGAACTGTGAAGCGTGCTCCTTCTTTTTTGTAAAATTCCTCACTCCAAGTTGAAGTGATGAGATACTTGTCTCCCCAAGTGAAAGAGTGATGGTAACAACAAAATAAATCGCTCTAATCAGGGCCCAGCATGGCGAAGATCAGGATGAGAGAGTGGGCTGAACTGTGGGGGTGTGGTGTGGAGTTTCTGTTTAAAATTGTGATCTCTGGCACAACCACTAGGGAGATCAATGGAGAGATTCCTCAAAAAACTTGGTTTAGAGGTCCCATCTTACTCTGCTATTCCCCTGCCAGGTATGTACACGAAAGAATTACAAGATTCATATCACAGGGACATATGTGCAGCGATGTTCATAGCAGCTCAGTTTGTGATAGCTCAATCTTGGAAACAACCCAAATGCCCATCAACGCTAGACTGGATAAAGAAGATGTGATTTTTGTATAAAATAGAGTATTACTCTGCCATAAAGAATGGTAAGTTTGAGTCATTTATATTCAAATGGATGTACCTTCAGGACATACTCATAAGTGAAATAAATAGGTCGCAGATCTGTAAATATCATATCTTTTGTATGGTATGAGAAACTGAAGATGTAAATGAGCTCTAAAATATGCAGTAGATATTGTCAAATAGAAAATATTCAATGTGAAATGGGGTGTAGGGGTAATTAACAAGGGAAAGAAAAAATATGATGGTAATAAAAAAAGAAACAAAGCTTATGTATAAAGGGGTGGGGGTTGTAGGGTGGGTGGGGGAATGGGAAAAATGAGAATTAAGTTGTATAATATGCTGTTGCAAATTCTCAATATTGTGTGTGATCATGATGTGTATATATAATGTACCAATAAAGATTCAAATTTTTAAAAAAATGGATCTCTTCTTTATCATGCATATTTATGTGCTTTGTTCATCATAGCTATAGTGTTTTGGGTCCTTTAGAAATATTTCATGAAAACATTATTTATCTTGGTCACTGAAGTTTTTGACATTGCTTTAATTGTCATGCCCACAGCAAGTGTCTCATTCATTTGTCCCCAGCCCCAGCTGGCCTCACACTGCAGTGACAAGTGGTTGCACATGCTTGCCAGGGATCATATGTGTGCATACATGATGCATGTTCTTAGATATTTTGTATAATGTAAGTGTGTGTGTGTATGTGTGTATGTATGTGTGCAAGAGTGTGTGGTAGGTCCTCCATATGTAAGGTCCCCATATAATCATTCCACCAGCTACCGACTAAAAATATTGAGAAAAATTTGTATTGTACTGCAAACTTTTTTCTTTTTCTTGTCATTATTCCTACATAATACAGTATAATAACTGCTTACATTTTATTACATACTATAAGTCATCTAGAAATGATTTAAAGCATATGCAGGGATAGGGATGTGCATAGGTTTTATGGAATTACATTTTTTAATTTAAATTATTTTTTGAGGCAGGGTCTTGCTTTATAGTTCAGGTTGGCCGTATACTCACTATGTAGCCCAGGCAAGCCCCAAACTCAGCAATCCTCCTGCCTCTTCTTCCTGAGTGCTGAGATTACAGGTGTGAGCCACCACACCCAGCATTGTTGTGTGTGGTTACAAGGATTGAACCAGGGACCTTGCACTTGCTGAGCAGGTGCTGGAACCGTTGAGCTAAATCTCTGGACCTGGAATTACATTTTAATAAGAAACTTGAATCTCTGCAAATTTTGGAATCCATAAAGGTCCTGGAAAACCAAATCCCTTCAAACATGGACAGACATGTTAACTGATTTCTTGGAATCCCTGAAAATATGTAAATGATTGTTTAATCATCAACACATTGAGACAGAAAAATTGCCCTGAATAGCTGTTTTGACTCTCCACCTTCAGCAAATGTGCTACCCACCACCACATTGGGTCCTGAGGTCCAGTTCCGGTCTGCAGGTGGAATGGGTGAGTGAGGCAAGTGTGAAGATGGCTAATTGTGTGCCCGTGCCCTGATGTGCACGCTTTACCTGGAGACCATTGGCATTTTCCTGCTACACTCTTAGACCCTGCCCTCTGGCTTAGTGTTGCTCTGTTGTCTCCTCTTCCTGTGCTGGGTGCTAATTTTTGTCTTCTTGTGTCTAATCTTGTACTGGCTCCTTGATCTCCTTAACACCAGGCTTTGCTTTGTGCTTCATCCTCGACTCTGGATTGCTGGCATATACACTTCTCCCACACTATTTCTCTGCCATCTGGAACAAGTTCTAGAAGCCTAATTAACTTGTAAACCGTGTTCGGTTTGGATGGCAAAACCCATCTTTCTTCCTTGTGACTTGAACCTCCTGACCTTTCCTCTTAAACTCGTGTCCTATTTACTACCCTGTGCTCTGTTGTCATTAGTTTGTGCTGACAGTTTTATTGTTTTCTGGTGGCTTCTGTCCATCTGCAGTTATTATAGTAGGTAGCAACCTATTTATATTAAAGTTAAATGTGTGGAATATATATATATATATATATATGTGTGTGTGTGTGTGTGTGTGTGTGTGTGTATACATATATATAAAAATCTTAGTGTAATTATTTGATCGAATTAATATGTCTCTAAAACATGTCCAGAGAGCATTTACTAACTTTTGCCGTTTCAAATTCCCTTATGTATATGAATAAACAACTCATGCAAATTTCTCATAGAAACCAAAATTGACCAAAAAAGAGATATATTGTAACAAATGCCTTCAAATGTACCAGAATAGAAATGAAGATCATTTACTCTTTCAGAATATCCTAGATTTTGACAAAAAATAAATTTATATTTATGAAACCTATGTGTACTAGTCATAAAGCTGGAACTAATATAATGAAGAAATGCAGCCTGTTACATACAGTATGGAGTGTGGTGAGGGGCTCTCCATTGCTGCTACTGGCCATAGAATAAGGTTGGGCCAGACAACCAGTTGGATGTCTTGTTTTGGCCAGTGGAAGATGGTTCCTCACCAGAATGTCAACCACCAGGTTGTGAAAGCTGAAAGAATTCAGCATCATACAGCTGAAGACCAGTACTGAGGGAAGTAATTTATCCTTGGTTGTTATGAATTTAAATAACAAGGCATTTTTATTTGATTTAAAAATTTTAAAGAACAGCATAAGGGTCCAGAAAGACAAGAACAGCATGCTCCTTAGGAAGGCAAGAAGTTTGATATTTTTAAAAAATACACGTGTTTATTCTTCTATGAATATATGTGTTCTTTGACAAAGGATGGAATTCTGATGAATTGCCATATTCTTTTGGTAGCTGTGTGGAGTTCACATCTTTTGGGGAGAATAGACAAGGATTTACAATGCATCTATTTAGAAAAGATGCATGTTCTTGACAGCTTATTTTAAGATCAGTTGATAAATTTTAGGAGTCCAATTGTCCCAGACATTAATTTCTTTAAAGAAGGGATGGGAGCTAAAACTAACATTTTGCTAATGCTTTGGGATTCTGGGTAAGATCTGTGTGAGAAGTACCAAGTATCACTCTCATTTGGCAGTCATGAGTCTGAGGCATATTGAAGCAGACATACGAATGCTCCAAATGACAAGAGAATCCAGATAAACTTTATGCGTCTTGCAGCTTTGGAAATTTCTAAAGCCAAATAGAGAGGCTCAGGATAAAAGACAAACCAAGTTCTTAAGTTAGCTCCTATCATATACTTAGTATCTCTTCTTCTTATGAATCCTGGCTGCCAATGACAAATATTATAGCTAAGCACCTACAGTCAATCTATTTGCACATGGACAATCCTATCACTACTGGGTTGTGGGTTCCAAAACAGACTGTCTTATGTAACTTGCTTTCTTTTCCTTAACATGGTCTTGCTAAACATGCTTTCTTACACTGTCAATAACTAAGTAGGTCTATGTTATATAAATTGTATTTTTGTTCAATCCCTATAAGTTGACATCTATATTACATAATAAGAACCTACACTGGGGGTGACATATTGACATGGAAACAGCCTTCTAAATTACATTTAATTAAATATTAAAAAATCTGTTGGGGGACCAGAGATTTAGCTCAGTGATTCCGGCACCTGCCTCGAAAGTGCAAGGTCCTGAGCTTGATCCTGGTGACCACGTACAATGTTGGGTGTGGTGACTCATGCCCACCAACAATCAATAC
Organism: Thryonomys swinderianus; assembly: GCA_004025085.1. Classification (NCBI taxonomy): domain Eukaryota; kingdom Metazoa; phylum Chordata; class Mammalia; order Rodentia; family Thryonomyidae; genus Thryonomys; species Thryonomys swinderianus. The sequence continues at coordinate 32,479 of PVIC010012196.1, read as the reverse complement.
CACATACCACAGTGCCAGGCGTGGTGGCTCATGCCTGTAATCCCAGCACTCAGGAAGCAGAGACAGGAGGATTGCTGAGTTCCAGGCTTGGCTGGGCTACATAGTGAGCTCAGGGCCAGCCTGAACTACAAAGCGAGACCCTGTCTCAAAAAAAAAAAAAAAAAATCAACTGGGTGTGGTGGCTCACGCCTATAATCCCAGCACTCAGGAGGCAAAGACAGGAGGATTGCTGAGTTTGAGGCTTGCCTGGGCTACATAGTGAGCTCAGGGCCAGCTTGAACTACAAAGTGAGACCCTGTCTCAAAAAAATAAAAATAAAAATCATAAAATTTCACATATTAATGTGGTAATGTGATGCTTTGATGCATATACACAATGTATAATGTTTAAACTAGGCTAAACAAATCTATCTATCTCCACCATCCTTTCTTCTTGCTTTTTGAAATGTATAGTACATTATCATTATGTATGACTACCCTACAGCGTAATGATACATAAAATCTTCTTGCTCTGAAATGCAAGTTAGAACTCATTGATTATCCTTCTCCTTCTTTTCCTCCCTTGAACTTCCCCTACTCTGGTAACCACCACTCTACTCTCAGCTTCTACGAGATTAACTCTTTTAGGTTCCACACATAAGTGACATCATATGGGACATGTCTTTCTGTGCCTTGTTTGTTTCACTTAGCATGTGCTGCCAGCATGAAAACATGGAATACAGTTCTAAATGCAAAGATGGTTGGTGGATAAATAAAGATTGAGCTCTGTTAATGTGGAACCTGCTGAATATGTAGAATATGTATGCAAGAAAAGTAGTATTGGGTAGAAGACTGGGTTAGAAGGATTATTGAAAAGTAAGTAGATATCAGGTGGCTTTGTCAGGTTAGAAAACATTCCCAACCTCCAGGGAGGGCAGCACAGCTGATATTGGGTATGATAACCTTGTGTGAACTGCCTGGGGTACCTGGCATGAAGACTGGAGCAAAGTCTCATGTTATCTCCCCACTCAAACAATAGTGAGTGTATTTCTGTGCCACAAATACACACTGCTGTTTGGCATCCTTTTCCCTCAAGAGGTCATGAGTTTCAAGGGACTGACTCCAGCCCATCCAGATCTGGAAATGGACCTTTGACCTGCTCTTGGCTGTGTTCTTACAGCTAATAATCTCAAGGGTTAAGAGACACCCATTTTCTCCAGAGAAACAGAATCTTGTTGATGTGACATTGATGAATACATTCTTCAGTAAGAAAGTGTGGTGTTCTATGTATTCACTTGTGTGTGGGATGAACTGTGTTCCCTTAAATTCTGATGTTGACACCTTAAACCCTCAGAATGTGAGTGCATATGGACATACGGTGATTGGAGGGTATAAGACAAAATGAAGTCCTATGGGTGGGGCCTAATCCTGCATGACTGGTGTTCTCACAAGAAAGATCACTGTACAATCAGCCCCAGAGGGAAGACCATGTGAAGATGTGCCATGGAGAGAAGCCCCAGTATAATCAACCAGCACCTTGTTCTCAGACTTCTTGTGTCTAGAAGTGTGAGAAGATAAATTTGTGTTGCTTAAGCCATCCCACCAGTGATACTTTGTTATGTCAACCCTACCCAAAGGATGTAGTTCTTATTAAATTACTCAATTTTTATAAAGGATATTGAGACAATTTGCATTATCTGTGTGGATATATCAAAAATGACATAAAAAAGCTCTGCAGTGAGGCTGCTGTGGAATCTGGGGCCTATCTGTCTTTCAACAAGATCAAGCAGAAACATTTCTGAAGGAAAGATTACCTAAGGATCATTCATTTTATCAATTCTGTGTGATATTCCAATCCCATCTCTTGGGCCCTTTAGCAATATAGAATTATTTCAGAATTAACTCATAATTAATAAATTTTTTGTTGAGATGACATCATCTTAGAACAAAGAATATTCTAGAAGAACCTCCAGCAATTACTTTGTATGTCTCTTGAAAGGGTCCTATTAAAATCATTGAATTAGATTTCTGATATGAAGACCTTAGGGAGAAATTTCTGATTGATTTAACTACCAAGAACATCTTATTTTCTTATGATTCACTGTTCTCAATGACTTAGTTTTTATTTTTGAAAGGATGACTGGAAAGTTGGGCAGTGTTTCTTAATGTGCACAAGAGTCACTGGAGGAGGTAATGCTGAAATTCTTTTGGATAGTGAGTAGGAAAATGAAGTAAAATATCTAATTTAGTATATAGTTTGATTTGACCAAAACATTTAAACTGTTCTTGAGGTTGCTTAGATAGATTCAATTTGGGTGAATTGCTGAGGTCCCATGTTCCTTCAGTTTTCCTCCTATTTGGATGAGGGGGCTCATGTAATGGTAGGGAGAGGGCTCCTGTCCTTTTGTGGTTCTAAAATGGTCTCTGGGGTCCCATTCAGCCCTGTCACAGGGTACCATCTCGCCCTGGCCCAGTAGGCTGCATGGAAGTCTGGGAGGGGGGCTCGACTTGCATGTCCACACCTCTGTCTTGAGGGACACAAGAAAGGGCTTACCAGGTCACCCTGTGTCTCAATGGCTTGCTCTCTTAGTTAAGCTGAGTGGCCCTGTGTTAATGTGGGGTCTTCTTAGTCATCTTCCTCTCCCCCTCATAGAAAAGAAGGAGAAGAAGCCCCCTGTCATGGAGGTTCTTTGCTTATTAGCCCAGGTCAACCTCTCTGGGCAAGAGTTCAAGGCAAGGAAATCAGGAAGCTCCAAGACTGAGAGCACTTGAATGTCACTTCTTTTTTCTGCTTCCTATAATTCCTCAAAACAGATATAGGGAGGATTTTGTTCCTTTCTTTAGTTTATATTTTGTACTCTTTCTGCAACTGAACAAGAGGATTCCTGCCACTGCAGACTCAACAGAAGTGGAAGGTATCTCACATTATGAACTGAGAAACTATAGGTCTCCCTGAGTTGGATGTGGAAATCTTAAAAAAGGAAATAAAGGCATTTGGAAAATCCTCTTTTTTTTCCTCTGAAAAATGCATGGCTCTTAAGCTTACTTTCTGCTAAAAGTCCTATTTTGTATTTCACATGTGAAATATTATAAGTCTTTATTTTTATTTTTACTTTCTCAATAGATTATCTCAGTAAATGAATATTCTGGGGCATGTACTTGAGAATGCAAGACAAAGAACACTGATAATTTAAAATGTAGTCTCTGCTATATTATGCATAATAATAAGCAACAAGTAAAAAAATGAGAGGTAGAAAGGATATGGCTTTTTAAGCACTCAAAATTGTCTTTACCAATCCCATTTAAAAAGTATAAATGAGAGTTCCAAAGGCATAGGCTCTGAGAAAGAAGCTAGCATCTGAGACACATTCTGAAGCCCATGATTTGGCATGCGTTTTTTAAAAAATTGAATTCTTTATTGGTACATTTTATATACAGCTCACAATCACACTCAACATTAGGGAATTTGTACCAGTATATGACACCAGTTAATTCTCATTTTTACCCATATCCCTACCCACCTCACAACCCCCACCCCCTATGTACATGCTCTTTATTTTTCTTTTCAAATCATATTTATTCTTTCCCCTCATTACTTTTCCCTACTACATTCCTTTTGAGTATTTCCTATTTTGCAAAATCTATCATACACTCTAGAACTCATTTACATCTACAGGTTCTCATACCAGAGAAAAGATACGGTTTTTATATATCTGGAATCTATTTATTTCACTTATTAGTGTGTACTCAAGGTGTATCCATTTGCACATAAATGAATGAAACCTGTCATTCTTTATGGCAGAGTAATACTCTATTTTATTAAAAATCCACATCTTGTTTATCCAGTCTCCAGCTGATGGACATCTGGGTTATTTCCAAGATTGGGCTATCACTAACTGAGCTGCTATGAACATGGTGGGTGTACATATGTCTTAATTTCTTTGAATATATTCCTAGCAGGGAAATAGCATAGTCAAATGGGATTTCTAAACCTAGTTTTTTGAGGAATCTTCACACTGATCTCCACAATGGTTGTACAAGTCTAAAATCCCACCAACAGTGGAGAAGGGTTCCTTTCTCCCCACACCCTTGACAGCATTTATTGCTGGTTGATTTCACAATAGCAGCCATTCTTTGTGGAGAGAGATGAAATCTCAGTGTTGTTTTCATCTGCATCACTCAAATGACCAGTGATGTTGAACATTTCTTCATATGCTTCTTGGCTGCTTTGACTTCTGCCTCTGAGAAGTGTCTGTTCATTTCAGATGCCCATTTTTGAATTGGGTCTTTAAACTTGGGGAGACTGATTTAAGTTCTTTATATATCCTAGACAGTAGCCCTTTGTCTGAAAAACAGCTAGTAAAGATTTTTTTTCCCATGTTTTTGGATGTCTTTTAGCAGTAACAGTGGTTTCTTTTGCTGTGTGGAAGCTTTTTAGTAGGGTGAGATCCCATTTGTTGATTCTTTCTGCTGATTCTCATGCTATAGAGGTTTTGTTCATAAAGCCAATGTCTCCAAGAGTTTTACCTAACCTGTTTTGCAGCAGGTTTATTGTTTCTGTTTTAATGTTTAAATCTCTAATCCATTGTGATTTTAATTTAGTACATGGTGAAAGACAGGTCTAGCTTTAGTTTTGGTAGATTAAAACCCAGTTTTTCCAACACCACTTGTTAAAGAGGCTGTCTTTACTTCATTGAGGTTGTTTGGCTCCTTTGTCAAAGATGAGGTGGGTTAGTGTATTTGTAGTTGTTTCTGGATCTTCTAATCTATTCCACTGGTCCTTGGGTCTGTTACTTTGCCAGTACCATGCAGCTTTTATTACAGTGGCATTATAGTACAGTTTTAAGTTGGGAATCATAATACCCCCTGCCATGTCCTGGTTGCTTAGAATTGTTTTTGCTATTCTAGGTCTCTTGTGGTTCCAGATAAATCTTTGGATTATTTTCTCTAGCTCTGTGAAGTATGGTGTGGGGATTTCAATTGGAATTGCATTGAATCTGTAGAGTAGTTGTGGGAGTATAGCCATTTTGACATTGTTGGTTCTTGTTACCCAGGAATAAAGGATGTCTCTCCATTTTCTGATATCCTCTTCTATCTCCTTTTTGAGGGTCCTATAGTTTTCAGAGTAGAGTTCTTTCACCTCCTTTGTTAGGTTGATTCCTAGATATTTCATTTTTCTGGGTGCTATTGTGAAAGGGATTGACTCCCCCATTTCTCTTTCAGGGAGCCTGTTGTTTGTGTAGACAAAGGCTGTTGATTTTTGAGCACTGACCGAGTATCCAGCTACACTACTAAATTTGGCGATTAGGTCTAGCAGTCTTTTGGTTGAGATTTTAGGTTCCTCCTATAGAAAATCATATCATTGGTGAATAACGACAGTTGAATTCTTCCTTACCTATCTTTATTCCTTTTATTTCTTTGTCTTGCCTAATTGCTGTGGCTAATGTTTCCAGCACTATATTGAACAAGAGTGGTGACAGAGGACATCCTTGTCTCATTCCTGATCTTAGTGCAAAACGTTTCAGTTTGTACCCATTTAGTATGATGCTGGCTGTTGTTTTCTTGTAAATAGCTTGTATTAGTTTGAGATAAAGACAATCTATTCTGATTCTCTGTAGGGTTTTGATCATGAGTGGGTATTAGATTTTATCAAATCTTTTTCTGCATCTATTGAGATGACCATATGATTTTTGTCTTTGAGTCTGTTAATATAGAGTGTATTACATTTATTGATTTATGTATGTTAAACCAGCCTTGCATGGGATGCTTTTTAAGTACATATTAATTTTGCAAAATATCACTAGAATGCTGCAATTTAATTATGGCCTTAAACCCTGGTCTCTGCTTTTCTCTTGTTCCCTTCCTCTTGTCTAATAATAGTCATAAGTTGGGGCATCTGAAACATATAAAGCAATTTGAAAATTAGATGTGGAGTTAGTTGGTTTCAGTCTGCTACAAAGGTTAAATATATTCCTAAAAAATTGGGATGATGGAAAATAATTCAAATTTCCTTTACTTCTGCTATTCCTTCAATTTTATAAGTTTGAAATAATCATTCTCTTACTTGTTGACTTCAAAGAGCTAAAAGGTGGAGATGAATAGAAATAAAGTTGAGATATTGAGATTACTACATCATGTATTATTACCCCTCAAGGGTAGCTAGTTCTAATTCTGCACCGTTGAGAGTAAACTTGCTATAAACTGGTAAGAAGTTCAAGACTTTGGGAAAGAGCAGGTCTTTCTAGTCTGTTTCATGTTTCCACATTTCTTGGTTTGATTGGGACAGAGATGAGAAAAAGACTTGGGTTGATGGTGTTAGACCGAGGAATAGAATAGCTCTTGCACATGATACTATGGGCAGGGGATTAAATAGTAAGAGATGATAGGAATTTGTGGTCACAGAGAAGCAGGAAGCATCGCAAAGCAAACAAATCTGTGACACCGGTTTTATTGCTTAGGCTTGTTCAGCAAACATAACTAGATACCAAACCTTGAAGATTTTGTAAGCTTAGAATTGGTTCAGGTATGAGCTCCTTCATTTCCTTGTTTTTCCACAAAGAATCCTTGTTTAGGTGAAAGGCTGTTACCAACTTCCTTTTCCATCTTGACCATGAAGGCAAGCTGTGTGGATTGTTCCCACTGCAACCCACACACTGATGTGGCACTGTCCTTACCTCTCTGTTTTCCTTCTCCAAATCTTTTTTTTTTTTTTAATTTGCTTTGTTAATGTTTTGGAGCAATATGGACACATCATCACTTCTGTTTTGGTTGGAAAATACTGCAATCAGTGTAGGCTGTAAATATATTTGTGTGGCATGGTTTATAAGTGAGAAATGTGTCGAAAGATGCCTTTCTTGATGAATCCATTAGTGCTATCTTGGTTTTAAAAGAAGATGTCAGGGTGGAGTCTCCCTTTCTCCTAAGCACCTCTGATCCCAGTGTACAAATAATGTTTATATTCCAGTTCACAGGAAAAAAAAAGGAACGTGAAAATATTTCATCGAAAGCTGACAGCTTTAACGAACTTTAAAGGTTAACCCCGGTGCTAGTTAGCATATCTATTCATGTCTCCATCAGTCTATTGAATTACCCAGCTGAACATGCACACAAAAGCAAAACTTGAAAAAAAAAACCCAGAAAGCCAACATTAATAATTCATAAATACTGGAAGCTGGTGAGTGACAATTTCCCCCTACTGTGTTGAAGACTGTTAAGAACTGAATCCTGATGTCTCCTAAGTTACTTTAGAAACACAGTGAGCAAGCCTGTCCCGGAATGTTAATGTCTCTGTAAGTGGTTAGTTACTGAAACATATTGTGGGTTTTCATGCCCTCAAGCGCTTGTTCCTGTTCCTTTGGATTAGTATAAGGTACAGCTTTTCATGAGATGTTTAACTGACAGTCTTTATATTTGAATTTCACAAGCATTTACAAACCACAAAGAACTCCAAATTCAGCCATAATCCTCTGTTGCAAAGGAAATCAGCATTTCTGAACAGATTCCAGATACCAATTATGGCATTAATGAGGATACGCAATCACATTGTCCACTTGGGCAGGATTACAAGTGATGCTGTTCCTGACAGGGCTGCCTGTTTCTGAATTCATCCTGTTTCCTCTGCCCTGTACATTAAATTGTACTTATTAAACATTTCCATTAAAAATAGATGCTGTCAGTGTCTTTAGGTTTTAGCCATTTTGGCTGAAAAATAAGGGACAAATGCTACCGCTGCTGCCTAGCAGTGAATTGATTTCAGACTCTTGTATAGGAAAAATAAATATTCATGCTTGATGTCAGGAGGATTCAGCAAGGAGCTCTGTAGAGGCTGGAGAGACAGGAGCCCTGGGACCCCCTCCTGTGGGCACTGATTGCTTTGTTCATGTGGGTTTGCTTCCAAAGGAGCGGCAAGACTACGTATGGGCTCACAGATGATATTTCTACCACTTGTCAATGATTAAGCCTTCTTTTTAAGTCTTCCATTTTAGAGTTTTTAATTGATATACATGGTTTTGGGGAAAAAAACAGGTGTGTAGATGAGAGGCCTTCTTAGACTTGAGAGCTGGATATTTGGACATGAGATATTCTGTGAGCTCTCATCAGCCAGCTTCTAAATGTGAAACCATGGTGGTTTTCCAGTGTTAAAAAAACTGCTTGCTGGCTTTCCTAAATTGCACTTCTAAAAATGAGTTTATATGAGGAATAATGAAATAATTAAATCTCTGCCTTTGTTAGCAGTGAGCTTGTTTCCTTTTCCTGTCACTTGCAGTTGCAAAAGCAACCGGAAACCATTGCATTAACTAAAGACCTTCCTTCTTAAAGTCTTAACCTCGTGAACTGTCACTAAGAAGTTTGTTTCAAGATTTGTAGCTATATAGTAGAAATTCAAAAATAATTGATTAACTTGAGGTATTAATTATCTGTATTAAGCAATACCTAAAATCTCAAATGTCTTCTCAGTGTCTTTATTCCGTTGTGTGCAGTGAATATAGTACTCACCTATGTTGGATGTAGTTCTAAATCCTGCTTTTCTGGTTAATAACAGTGTAAGTTTGCATTCTTCATTTACTGATCAGCAAAAGGATAGGATTTACCTGCCAAGGTTGCAGTGTGGGCTATATAAAATAATATACACGGCCACCTAGCAGAATTCATGATGTTGTTTATCTTCCTTTACATTGAAATCAGCACAGTCTTTTTGAAATGTATTTTGTTTATAATTTCATTTATTGTAGTCCTATGAGGTAGAATAAAAAACATTGATAATTTCTATTCATACATGAAGTAATCAAGGCGCAATCAAATTACATGATTTGTCCAAGTTTCAGGCTACTCAGAATTGGAAATAGAATCCACTTATTTTCTTCTTTATATTATTTCTCTAATATATATTGCCTGCTTATTTAGGCAGTCTAAATTAGTAGTGGTGACCTCACTCCTAATTATGGCATTCAAAAGTTGTCATGTCAAGAATTACAGATTATTTTAAAAAGAGAAAAATATTTCAAAGATTATCTATACAGTATTTTGTGATTTTTTAATAGGAAAAATATTTAGCTATTATAATAGCTAGTAATAGCTATGGTGAAGTTGCCAACCATCAGAAATCTTGTCAACTATCATACAAACATTAACGGTTTACTTCTCGTAGCTTTTCCATGATGTTTGTGCATTCGTGTGTCCACTTTACCACTGAGGAAACAGGAACTGAAAGGTAAGCAAATGTGTGAGGAAGCTTCTACATACACCCAGGAAATAGCCATCAAATTTTATGTTTAAATTTTGCCGCCTGAAATATAAAATGTCACAGAAGATGGTAAAATCGCAAAGTGTTTGTAATATTGACTTTTCTTGAGATTCAGTTTCAAAGATTATTAAGAAAAAGGAAAAAAAAATTCAAGGAATTTCATATGTTCATTCTAGTGCATACAAATGCATTTTTGTTTTATAGTTTAATTTTAATCTTTCATGTAGTAAATAGAAACCTCAAGAACACGGCCAGTCAAACGGAATGGTATACATTGTTTGTCTTTTCTATTTGAGAGTATAACAATTTTATTATAGAAGGGGTTAACTGTAATTTTATTTCTAAATTCAAATTTAATTAATATGGATTTGGACTTAGTATTTCTTTACTTACCTGTACAGAATTCTACTTTGATTAGAAGCCTCATCAATTCTTTTTTGTTGGATTTATCTAGTACTTTTCAGTGACTTACAAAGATTAACAGGACATGCAATTCAATCATTGTTATTCTGCATGATAACATCTAATAACTTGATCTTTGAAATTCAGAATTCTCCTCTGGCAACACACATTCATTTAACTCATGGTCCATTTGTCCTTTTTCTTCCTTTGAGAATTTGGGGTAGCTTATAACACAGCAAACTAAAATGAAAGTGACAAAAAGAGAAATAAAATATTGGAGCAAATAAAAAGGAGAGCATAATCGTATACATCATATAGCTCAAATGTTGTTGCCAAGGATGGTTTTCAAATTCAAGTTTCAGCCATTAAATATTTTGTGGAGGGCAGTGAGTGATACAATAAAAACTGACCTCAATCACATTGTTATAACTGAGAAAAACACTAAATTTCATATGGCTCGACTATAGGTGACATTTGATAAAAGCTGAAGGTAAACATTACTCTCTCAGAGCCCTCTCTAGTATTATCAAATATGTAACTTTCTGGTAGTTCAACTCACTTCAAGGACTCGAGTACCTAGAGAAGTTGATGGATTTCATAAATATTTTTGAAATGTTTTTTCTATATTATAGTTTACTTTGCAAAAGTGCCATTAATGTTCTTACCCAAATTTACAAAATGCACACACAAAAAAATACAGAATACAAAGCAACATTAAGACATTTTCTTCTCTATTCTCTTCCTTTTTCCTTTCCTTTTTCTCTTTGAGGAGCTTGTGTGTATTAGTCAACCACAGTAGAGAACGATGAAAGTGCTAAATAAAATTCTTTAAGCAACATTTTGGAATTAATGTTTTAGATGTATGAATAAACTAAGTTTAAAGTGTGGAAGATAAGGCATGGAGATTCCAGTAAAGAAGGAATGGAAATACTACAGGAGAACTAAATCTTGTTTTTTTTTTTTTTTGTCTTCATGGCATCTTCTGAATTCTGAAAACTATGTAATAGTCTTTAAAGGTTGATCTGTGGGCAACAGGACACAAAGCTTATGACTCAAGGAAACTGGGGTAGATTATTGTATCATTCACTGGGATAGATGATTAGTCTGTTCCCCATAAAGCTGAAGTTAAAATGCTCATTTGGTACTTTGAAAAACTATCCTGCCTTTCGTAGTGAGAATGGCTTGTCTTGACCTTGGTAAGTAAAGTAAAAAAAAGGAGAATAATGTTTTCTCAGGGAATTTTAACTGAACAGTGCAACTACCAATATGGCTAGAAAAACTCATCAGTCCAGTTAAATTCCAGGTTGTTAGTGCTCTGAGCTTATGCTGTCAGACAAATAAATACACAAACAGAAATGATTTGGAGGGATGGATTTTGAATACCAGGTTAAAGAATTCTCAGAGATGAGTCAAGAGTTCACCAAACACATGAGAAAACAAGCGATCGTGAGTAGGTGTTAGCAGAAGTTACGCTACACAGAACCGGACCAGCAAATACCATATATTGGAACTAATGGAAAATAAATATTCAACAGTATTTACTTTAAAAAAAGTAACAACAAGGAAGGGAAGCATAAAGACAGAACAAGAAGCCGGGCGTGGTGGCTCACGCCTGTAATCCCAGCACTTGGGAGGCAGAGGCAGGAGGACTGCTGAGTTCGAGGCTTGCCTGGGCTACATAGTGAGCTCAGGGCCAGCCTGAACTACAAAGCGAGACCCTGTCTCGAAAAAAAAAAAAAAAAAAGACAGAACCAGAACTCATAAAAGCTAAGCAGGCAAACAGGAAACAGAACCAAGCCAAATTCGTAGAAATGAAAAATGTACCCATCATGATTAAAAACCCAATGGATACTTAGAACATTAAACAAAAGTGAAGTGAAAATTAGCGAACTGGAAAGAGATCTGAACAAAATCTCCCAGGGTATAAACTAGAAAGAACAAAAGATGGAAGTTAGGAAATGGAGTCTGAGTGGTTGAGGACAGGGTAAACGGAGTTCTAATAAATTGTTTAATCTGAGTGGCTTTGGAAGAGAATAGAATTAAGGGTGAAGAGTTGATATTCAGAGAGATAATGATTGAGGATACTCAACAGTTGATGAAAGAAAAATTGGAAGCTAAATAAATTTCCAACAAGATAAATAAGATGAAATCCAAAATTTTCACTTTGGCCAATGATGGAAATAGCATGGGATTGTGGAGACTGAAACTTCTCCAGAGCACCCCAGCATTCCCAAAGAGGTTTTATCCCTGCAGCTATCTCTGCTGGAGGAAAAGAGGAAAGGAAGAAAAGAGAAGGAGGATCCGAATCAGGAGGAGATGGAGGCAGAGACAGAGGGGGGAGGAAGGGGGAGAGAGAGAGAGACAGACAGACAGACAGACAGACAGAGACAGAGAGAGACAGAGAGACAGAGAGACAGAGAAACGAAGACTGGCTTCTCTATCTCAACGGAGATACCTTAGCTAAAACTCTTGTCAAGGGGGCTTGAAAATAATGTAGAATAGGGAACTGGAAAGAAATGGATCTGGGAATAAACAAAAAAAACCCGTAAACAAAATGAAGGAAACTGCCTGACAGTAGATGAAATCCAAGTCAGGAGATGACAACATACAGTTGGGGATGTCTGGAATACATCAAATACATGAAATATGTAAAGGAAGAACTCTACCCATAGTCCTCACTGATTCCTTAAAATACAAGTTCTTTTTTTTTATTGTTTGAGTGAATCTATTCTGTATTAGATGAAACTAAAAACTTATTGAGGGAGGAAGATATTTAACATTTATTTCACTCTTCTATTAATGTATTACTTACTTTTCTTTAAAGACATGGTTTCATCTTTTAAAATAATATTTTATTTTAAATTATAATTATGTGTTTTAAAGTATAATTTCCAAATTAAATCATTAAAGACATTTAAATGTGTATGTATCTATCTGCATATACGTTCTGAAGTGTAACAATAGGTAGAATAAAGAATGTTGCCCATGAATCGATTTTAATCCTTGACTCTTATTCAGTCTAAATTGTTAGCATGAGCTGAGGGGGAAGAAAAAAATCCACTGAACTCCGAACTGGTTCCAAGAATGGCTTTCCTTTTTAGCCGGTGTTACATTTTTCACAGGATGGGGGAGAAAGCTTTAGTGGTTGCATGCTGTTCTTGGGTAATACTTTTTAGTAATGCAAGAGCTTAGTTGGCTGGGTAACTTGATTACTCTGGAGGGCATGCTATTAGAAGAGTGGGAAGGAATCAAAGGAAAAAATAATTTACATTAAGGCCGCAGACATGCCATACAATACAATTACTTCAGGTTTTATATCCAAAAAGCTATTATCTTTTTTTTCATTCTTTTAGCACTGTGGTATTCTGGTAAGGGGCTTTACGAGAGGTAAGTAATGGATGCCAACCCAGAAAAGCCCAAGGAATTGTTTTGTGAATGAAAAAGGCCTGATGCTGGGAATGAGACCATATGGATTTTTCTTTTTAGCTATGCCAATGAATTGTGGTTACCCATCGGTAATTGATTCACATCTTTTTACCTTAGTTTTCACTTGGAAAGGATCATTCCAGTTTTCATCACAGAAGTGCTGCATGTATAAAGGGTGCAATCCACAGAAGGTGCTTTTGTATACTTGAGGGAAAAGCACAGTGTCCTTTAGACTCTGTATCTGGACCCTCACTGAACACCATTCACTTACACAGAAATTATGATGAGGAAAGAAGGACCTTCCTGAAGTTTATATCGGTCAGCATAAGTCAGGTTATGTTGCAGTAACAATGATTCCCCACATTTCAGGGGCTTAAATGACAGAAATACATTGAACTTTTATGCATGCAGGATGTCACCCAGTAGGCAGTTTGGCTGTCAACACTCAGTTCCAAGTGGAAGAAGCATCGCGTGTTGCAGCTGTCACAGAAGCATATTTTCCAGTCTGCATGAGAAAGCAGAGGGGCACAGGGTACTCACATTTGCTCCAGAATGTCTTGGCCAGAAGCCACACATAACACCCCAGTCATGGTCCCTTGGTTAGAAGGGATTGCGTAAGTTCACCAATCTGTAAGAGGCCTAAACTATGCAGTTCCATGGGCTTGGAAAGAGCAGGAAACTTCAGATGTGAGTGTTGTTTTCTTTACTGTAGTTCACTGGCATCCAGGGATTACAAATGCCCAGGGGCTTATCAGAAGGTCAGCATTAAGCTTACAACTGTCTCAGGTGCATCACCTGCATCACCACAGTAGTGTGTCAATGCTGTTTCATTCTTGTCTTATCTCTGATTGGTGGATGGCCAACCGCCCACAATGCTAGGTCTCAAGAGGAGTCACTGGCAGAGCTACAGATTCAATCCTTGAGGATTAGACTCTGCACTGACCACAGAGATGCTTTCTGAGTTTATATCAAACTGGGATCTTTTGCTCCCATCAGGAAATCCTTAAATAGTTCATTTTTTTTTTCCTCCTAGGAACCTGCTGTTGTATTCTGGCTGGAGAGAACAGGACTGGGGCCAAGTAAAATCTTTAAATTCAAGATAGCGACATCTGGTCTGAGTCTGCTGAGCAGCTTATTGAATTCCACATTGATCTGGGCATATATTATGCTGCAACTTTATTTTAGAGGCAAGTAAAAGGGATAGTTGATATTAAAGAGCCTAGCACTGTTCCTGGCATACGGAGAGTAGGTGCCCAGGAAATGCACCCATACTTTCTTTACAGAAGAAGGAAAAATTACAAGTGAATGGTATTCTATTACCTTACAACTGAATATTACTTAATGGAATTTTCTGATAATGGTGTCATTCATGTTCCTGTAGTTCTTTGATGACAGTTTGAGATGATGAAGCTACCAGAATGCAGCATAGCAGTAGGACTTTACAAGAAGCCAGGCATTGGAGGTGTAGTGGAGGATGAAAGAGCCAGAGACCGCATCTGTGTCCCCATGGTGTGGGGATGGAACAGCCTGGGTGCTAGACGAGAGAACAGAGAATACAACGACTGCAGAGACCTGGGGTTGTGCGACAGTAGGAGCAACTGGACTGGAGGCCCATGACACCTCAGCTGTGGAACCAGAAAACAGTCTCTGAACATCCACCTGGAAATCCCTGAAGTCAAAGTGAATTTCAAGTAGTGTAGATCTAAGTCTTGAAAGAGTGCAAAGTGGGTCCTCGAAATTCACCGCATCTCATTCTCACAACCTTCCCAGATAAGGCCTCGTGCTTTCCAAATCTGGCTCAGACTTCTCTGCTTGGAAAATCCTAACCCATAAAGTGAAGACAATTCTAGGGAACAGTTCCTGGCCGCAGACTGGAGTGATGATTTCTGATGAGCTCACGGCAGACGATTCAGCAACAGTGGTAAGGACCACATTTCAGCTGAACTAAGAGAAAGGGTCAGCTTTCCCAACTCCACAGGAAGTAAGATTTAGGCAGAAGAAGCGGAGTTACCAAAAGCAGGTTGACTTAGGCCTTTTGGTGACATGTCTGGGATATTGAGTTGCTCAGTGCCCTCCCTGTCTCTCCTGCACTTTATCAGTGGTGCCTGCTGAGGCGGCTGGGTGTTACGGCTGACCCAGTTACCCGGAAAGATACCTGTTCACAGGGTTCCCCCGGGGTTTCCGTACCACTCTTTCTCACACCTGCAGCTGCCCCCCAGGGTGGCTGAGCTCACCTCCCACATAAGCTACTCATGGGGATGCTCACCTTCTGGCTGCTTTCCGGGAAAAATTCAACGAAGACAATAATCACAGCTAAGTGTACAGAGGCTGCACCGGCACCATGTTCTGTGTGATTCTCACGCATTGCTAAAAATACCCCACGAGGTAAGGATTTCATTACTACCGCCATGCTCATTGTATGCCGAAGCAAACAAGGCACAGGAGAGTGAAGAAACCTGGATCTGGTTACCCTGCAAGACAATGGAAGGCTCTGGGAGCCCTGGGGCCCCTCACCTCACTTCATCTTCATTCTTTTACCAATTTCTGATCAACTTTGTTCCTTTTGGCATCCTGTAAGGAAAATATTTTATCTCCCTGTCATCCTACTTTCTAAAAATTGCTTCTCCCATCATTTCCTTTCTCATTATAATATCTAATAATATGGTGCTGTCTTTATAAAATTCCCCTAATCCGAGAACTTCTACAGAAGCACGTATTTCTACTGAAGGTAATCACAGGCCACCAGACTCACCAACATCTTAACGTTCCTCACATTTCCCGAAGCATGGCTTGATTGATGTATTTCTCCCAAGCCCTCGAGACGTCTGCCTCTTCGTGAGAGGATGAGGCTTGGAGCCCGAAGCCTGCTCTTCGGAGAGTGATGATCAGGAGGAGAATATGTGTGATGCATTTCGATTGCAGGGCCTGGGAGTTTTCTCACGGCTCCTGTTTTTGCTCTTTGGGTGAAATCCCGGAATAACCCACTTTCCTTTACCACCCACTTTGATTTCTTCTCTCATACTCCCTCGGGCAACAGTGGTATGTCTGTGTGTCATGGCAAGCTGCAGGGCTCAGGAGTGAATCTGCGTTTTGAATCTGTGTTGATGAGAGCATGGATCTCTCTCTCTCTCTCTCTCTCTCTCTCTCTCTCTCTCTCTGTCTCTCTGTCTTTCTCTCTCTGTCTCTCTCTCTGTCTCTCCTCTCTCCCTGTCTCTGTCTCTGTCTCTGTCTCTCTCTCTCTCCCCAACTCTCTTTGCTTTTGTGTATGATTCAAACTGTGTTCCAATTTCTGTTTTGGAATTTGACTGCAGTGCAATTGATCTTTAAAAATTCTCGGATGTAAATCCATTTATTACAGATTTAGCCCTGAGATGGGCTTCGTGGACCCCTCTGGCATCTGTTGGCTGCGGCCTCTCTCTGTTTCCGCTTTGCGCGCTTCCCTTCCCACCTGCTGCTGATACGGCTTGCTCATCTGTTTGTCTCTGGCCGTGACCTAAATGCCTTTGCTCTTCTGACCTTCCAGCCAAGACTTAAAAGTAACTGCATTGGTTTCTTGTTCTGCTTCCCAAATCCTGGGACAGAGAATGAGATCAGCTGGCTGAAGGCGAGACACCGGGCCCTGGTGCTACAGTTAGTAGAGATACTGTTGCTTCAACAACTTTTCATTCAACAGCCTGAACAGACTCCGTGGCAACAAGATTGACCTCTGTGTTGGCTAAACTGTCTTTATTTTTATCCACATGCTTATTGCTTATGTATATTGGAAACTAACAAACCCTTTCAATCACGTCACGAACATGACCTTATCTGATCCTTGCAGTGACCCGGAGCATAGGTAACATTCTCCCCATTTGATTGATGCCGAGTGTGAGGGTCCGTGGTTTTCTCTAAGGAGAGGGCTCCGGAGTGCGGACTTTCACGGCTTTCCTCCAGGCAAGGCTGAGTGGGAGGACATGTCAGGAAGCCATTTCCAATGCAGGAAGAGTTCTTGGCAGGTGTCACTGCTTTCTCAAGAAGAAAGGAACAAATTGCACAGGGCGCAGTTTTCTTTTTCAGCGACGGCGGGTCAGCCGGGTCACCGAAGGTGAAGCCTTCCTGCTGATGCATAACCATATTTCAAGAGGATAAGCCCAGAAGCTCTGTCCAACGCAGGGCAGGGCTCCCCGGGGAAAGGCTCAAAGAGCAACGAAAAGGGAGTAAGCGAATCGTGCAGGCTCGGAGCGAGGATGAGCACTCGAGCCCGGCATTTACAGTGAAGGGCAGAGCGGACCCAGGAGAAGCGGAGCATTAGAGAACGATTGCACGCCAGCCTGGCGTGGGCTCTCGGAGCCGGGGGAGCCTCCCTCCCCGGGACTGGTGGGCGCTCTCCCCGTTTGCCGGGACCCGCGGGGGAGTGCGTCCATTCACTCGGTGATAGATATTTGTTGCCCCTGGGGGTCCCTGAACAACTGGTCAGATGGCTTCACTGTGTGACGTTTCTGTTTCCATTTTCAGTTTTGACGTGCAGCACCCTTGTGCTCATCCAGCCTGGTTGCCTTACACAGAAGTTACTTGCGTATGTTCTAGAGTGTAACACTTGGGCTTCGTGCGAATGTTTTGTCCTGTCCCAGGACGCTGGAGAACAGTATCGGGTTAGTGCAGGGGAAATACATGATTCATGTAAGTGCTAATTGATGGCACTGGCTTTATCTGCTGACGGACCGGCAGGATCGCAGGCTGCAGCTTCCTCATGACCCAGTACCACAGATGAGATAAGGCGCTCTCGTGAAGGGAGCCGGCCGTCACTGGGACCCGGGCGCTGCCAGTTTCCACACGAGGGAAACTGACTTCTGGTTCACACAGTTTTAAGTTCTCAGTGAGAATCAGACAAGGAGGGAGACATTTTCTCGGGAAGTTACAAAGCGCAGTGAGGGAAGATATAGATGCAGGAGGGAAGAATCTAATTTCTTAAACATCCACTCCGATGCAAATGCCTTACAGATCACATCTCTCTGATGTTTCTTATTTTACTTATTCTATATTTTGGTCTTTATTTCCCAATTAAAAACACACATGCAAGAGCAAATGTGCCTCTCAGGACACCTGTAATATGCCTGAGGTTTCTTGGAGTCGAAAGACTTAAAAGTTCCTTTACTGAGGAGAAAAAGTTAGATATAAGGAGCAGAATGTGCTTCTAATATTTGTGATCGTGCATTTTTGGTTGGACAAATAAGCCCTCAAATTAAGGTTTTCAATCGCACCAATGAGGCTGACTATGACTGTATGGCAAACAGTGTATTAGGTTCTCATTTAACCCACACAAAACCTCTTTGAAATACATTATGTTCTTGCAGAATAGGGCATTAAAATAGAGAGGTTAAGTGATCAGGTCTGGGACAAACAGCTAGTAAGCAGTGATATCAGGACTTACATGGAGACAGTTATGTGTGTAGGACCTAGGGTCTTAATCTCCACAGTTATCAAAGGTCTAAAATAAGTTACACACACACACATACACACACATACACACACACACACACACACATATATATATATATATAGTGAAAAGAGACATATAAATGTAGCTGAAAAAAAAATACCAACTAATTGTATCAGCAGGTATCATTTGAGTCCAAATTTTGTGAATCAGCAGGTAACTGTGTCTTTGGACATTTCTTTGTCACGGGCTCAAATGAACCCAACAAGTACTAGTCCTTCTTGTATTGTGTGGTATTCTGGCTCTCAATTCTCACTACACCTTAGAAGTATATTTGGGATTCTGAAAGGTCTACCCAACAGAAAAATCTGAAATCAAGGGATATTTTCTAGTAGAATAAAATATATTTTTGCCATAATCACATCAATATGCTTGTATTGCTGGTAGAATAGAGAAAAACTGCATAAACAGTAAAAACCAGACAAGGAGAAGTTGGGGGATTTTAGTTACAAGCTTCAGAAAAACAGACCTACTGATTGTTCTGGCTTTTACTTGTGAGTCAAAGAAAGAAGGAGCTTCCGGGTGGACAGAATAGGTGACCCAGCGATGTCACCTAAGATCTAGATTCTTTCCTTTTGCTCTACTGTCCAAAGAAGCAATTTAATTCCAATGATTATTTTCTCTGTGGGCATGAGATGTAGCCATTACACACCCACATTGCTAATTATCTTTGAGCAGACAAAAGGCATCAGCAAAAGTTGTTCTCCATATGCGAGGACAACTTTGTCCCAACTCCATACCTTGGCCACTTTTGTAACAAAAGAGGGGCCCAGGAAAGGCTGACATTCTGGGCATGAGCCTGGATGTGAGAAGGTCAAATGTTAAAGGGGAATCAGTTTGAGCAGCACTGGTTTAGACTAATGAGGCTTCATCCACTGACTTGCAAATGAGAGCTGCTTCTTCTGGATATAAAAGTTCTTGGATCCAGAATAACATCAAATTTTTAGTGAGAAAGGAGAAGATGTTGGGTAAGCACTGAATACTATTATTCTAAAGCAGGAGCTAACATTTTAAAGATTTATGGGCACAGGTTCTTTTACTACTCACAAAACCCACCAAGCAAAGTGTGCTGTTGATGTGGGTCATAGTGCAGTGGTGCCTGTTTGGTACAAGTTGTGTGTGCAGTTTGACCAGTGCTTCTGCTTTACTAATTTGTAGGTATTTTTAATTATACTTGTACCAGTGAGTGGTGGAATGATGTCACAACTTGTTGTCCAAATTGGAGCAATTGAGATTGCAAAATGAGTCTTGTCTATAATGGTGCTGCTCTAAGACTTCAGGAATAAACAGAGACTATCCCAGGCAAATCAGCCCATGCCATGACTCTGCCTATGAGGTGCGAGGTCAGTGGTGACTTTAAGGATGATTTTGCTCTTTTTTTTTGTTTTGTTTTCAGCTTCTAGAAGGTCATCTATGTCCTAATGGACTGGGATGTCTGCTTACACCAGGGGGAGGCCACACTGAATTTTGGGAAGGGGAAGTGCACACTGGGTGCTGTTAGGGTAGGCGATAGTCTTGCCATAAAATTTAAACTGGGGACTTTGGAACACAGGGTGTCAGTCGGACTGAATTCAACCGTACAGGCAGTCAACCAACCAATCAGTCATGTCTGTATAATGAAACCCTGATAAAATCTGTGAACAGTGGGGACCGGGCAGCCTCTGTAGCTGGCAACGCAGCAGGCATGGTGGGCAATGCTAATGGCAGAGAAGACGTGACCCAAGGGGAGTGGAAGCTCTCTGTCTGGACCCCTCACAGACTCTGTCCTCGGCCTCCTTTGCTTTGGCTGACGGTGACATGTGTCTTTTCCCTATGATAACCCACAACCAGAGGGATGATAGATTTAAGAGCATCCTATTGTAGCCTTCTGGTGAGTGACAGAGCTGAGGGGGGACTTTAGAGACAACACAAACTTGCATTTGGTGTCAGAAGGGACCGAAGACCCAGAAACCGTGTCCTTAAATTACATAGCTAGGCCAAGCCTGGCTATATTATTGGGCCACTTTAGATAGATCTTTAACTTTTCCTAGGCCCCCGGATTCACGCAGAAAGGACCCAGCATTTACTCCCAGCTATCATTTTTTCTGTGTCACAATTTTTGTCCTTTTCACCCTCCAATCTTATGTTAATTCTTTCTGATACAATAACTAAAGCATTTTCTGTTTTCCTGAGAAGGCTAGATTAATATGGCACTATTAATATTCAGATACTTTATTTTTATTTTTGTAAAAGCCCCAAATTTATAGGAGACTTTTCACTCTAAACACAATGAAAAGATGCTTGTCTAGATCCTGAGGAGAAGAGAGCAGTGAAAGCTATAACCATCGAAGCCTTAGATCTCACGGCTCCGTTGTTGCTTTGCCAAGTGACCAGCCTTCCGCGGGCTTCCAGAGGTAGGTACACCTTTTGTCTCCTTTAGATCTCATTGAAAACACACTTTGAGTTGAGCTTCCTTTTTATCAAAATATAGTAAACTTTGATTTATTGTCTTCCGGGATCATTATTACAGAGAAGCTAAAACCTGCTGGTTTTTATTTTTGTACACAAACACCTCTTGTGGTGTGTATTCTATGTCTCCACACATTCACATGCTTAATTGCCTGAGATACTGTTTTAATTATTGTTGTTGCTTGGGTGCTGTCTCTGTATTTTTTTCATTTCGTTCAGTTTTTATTTTTTAGTGGTGTATATTTACATTCCATGATAATTACGTTCCTGTGGTTTATGCATTTAAACACATTGACTTCCTTTGCAGCTTTACCAATTGCCCTACATATTTCTTTGTTTTTTTATAACTACACAAATCTCCTAATCTATTTTCCCTGAGTTTGGATAGAAGTGCTAGAATTTTTCTTCTACCTTACAGATTTCAGTTTGAAGATAACTAACTTGTTAGCCAGCTTCTGTTAATTTTAAGTTTATTAATTTTAATCTTATTACTTAGGCTTTTTACCCCTAGGTCTAAAATAGTTTCACAGGTCCTTTAGACTCCTGCTATAATCATATGATGCCCAAGTTCAAAACACTTTTGTGTTCCTTACAAGAAATTTCTTATTTTGTAGGAAAAGATTTTTCTCTGAATTCTCATGGCGATCTTTTCCTTCGAACATTTTCCTTTTTTATATGATCTGTACCCTTTTATTTTCTTAGCTGTTCCCTCTTGTAAAGGGTGTGTCTGGGATTGGGAATTGAGGAAGCTTCTATCAGATGTGAGGTTCGAAGCACTGTTTGAAATGCGTATGTTCAGATGAAACATAAAAAACAGTATTTGGATGCATTTTGCCAGTTCAAAGATCCTCCAGCCTGAGGGGAGTGGGATGGAGCAGAAGCCAGACTCAGAATTGGAGATGAGACTCAGGCAGTTATACCTGGGAACTTTGCCCAGAATTTCTGCTTTTGTGTTTGGCATGCAGTCAGGATTTTTCTGGGGCAGGGCCCCTGCTACTACCTGGCAAAGCCCTGCTGTTTAAGATCTGATGGCATCATTTCCCTTTGTCTTCACCAAGAGAAGTGCCACCGCATAGGCTCCAGGCTGAGCTCACTGCCGCACAGAAGTGTTTTAGGTGTCACCAGTGGGATGTGATTTCTTCTTCCTGCTTTCTTCTCTTCCGTGATGCCCCCATCACCTTACCTCCTGCTCCACCTCCGGCCTTCACAGCCATGACTTCTCTGAGTTAGACTTCAAGTAGAAATCTGCTTTCATAAACCAGAAAAGATAAGACTACCAAGAAGGGCAGTTTGGCTACTGGTCAAGGACAGGAGCAGTTTGCTTGGCTGTTGGTGGATTTTGCTTTAGGATATTTTTGTTTCATTTTCTCCTTAGGCATTCAACCTTACAATATTGGGAGGAGGAGGAAGAGGACGTAGGAATCTGTATTTTTAAAAAGCTTGCGAAGTGATTAGAATACATCAAGCCCCTGGATCCCTGATAATTATTTGTGAATCACGAGTCTAAGAACAAAGACTGAACAAAATATGCCAAGGTGTCTTTCTAAATTTTTTGAGCACCTACTTTATGCAAATTGCTTTGCTATGACTATGCTGCTGCGTAGGATAGAAAGGAGTACAAGAGGAGGAATGTACAAGCTAATTAAGCAGAAAAGACATTTCACAAAGATAGTTAACATTTACTCAGGGCTCACCACACCCAAGGTGCCTTCTTAGCGTCTCACACCCATCAGCTGGAACTATTATCACAATAATTCTGAGACTGGAAAACTTTATTTTCCTTCTTCTGCCAGTGGGAAAACAGAGGCTTCAAAGAGGCTGGAGATCTTTAGCACGACACGGTTAGCAGGCAGCAAGGCTTAAAATGAATATGCAAGTTTTGTCTGCAGGCTGCATTTTAAATAAGCTTTACCACTTCCCCACAGAAGGGGATAGTGGACAGGATCATTTGTCTGGGGGTAGGCAAAGCGGGGGCTCCAATTCGAATTCCTGTGTATGCTGAGGGGCAGCACATCCTAGAGAAGGCAGCTGGACTGGGCGTCTGCGTCCCCAGCCACAAATGGAGCAGAGGGCCTCAGTGGAATGGACTGTTGCACACATTGCTACCTTCCGGTGGCCACGCGGGCCCAGAGGCTCTGAGTAACTGCTTCTTTCCCTCTCTCCAGCTTGCCATTTGCAGGCAGCGTTGATGGAGGACCTGCCCACCTGCGTTTGCAGGAGCCTGACTGCTCCCTTGTCTGTTTTTAAGCCGTTTGCCTCTGACAGAGTATGAATAACAAGATTGGAAGCATCTCTAATATAATTTTAGAGGCCCTGTGTGCCTTTTCAGTGTCATTTTGTTCCGTTTCCCTTTCTCTCTAAGATAGTAAAGATTGGCTTACTGGCTCTGATTTTTTTTTTTTTTTTCCAAGAAGCATACAAGGGTCATTTACTAGCTTTTGGGCTAATTTATCCAAGTGGAATTCCAAACATTTTATATAAATCTTACGTGAACATCTTGGAAAAGAGTATAGCGTAAACTTAACAGTCACATTCAAGGGAGATTCAGAGAGGAAAGGCATTTTCAACATTGGTTCATTTTCTGTGATGTTATTAGAATTTGGTAACATCATGTCATTGTTATTACTAGGAATTTAGTAAATGATTATTCTGCTTGCTTCAGTCAGCTTTACACAGAGAAAAGTAGAGGAATTTCTCCTAAAGAATGTATTATTAAAGATAAATTTAGACATATAGCACTGACATAAAGATTAAGTGAAACTAGCAAGGATGAAGTTCCTTGGAAAGAAACAGCTTCGCAGGGTATTCAGTACGTGGTATATGTTGTGCTGTAAGTACAGTAGTTAGGAACATAGAGCCTGGGGTCAGATTGCCCGGTTTCAAAGCCTCGCTCTTGCTCTAGCTGTCTGAATGGAAGTGACTTAAAATTTCAGCTCTCTCATGTTTTACCTGAGGATGCCCATTATATTTGTTTTATAAAGTTGTGTTTGATCAAATAACAGTACATATAGGGCCAGAGATTTAGCTCAGTGGTTACAGCGCCTGCCTCGCAAACCCAGGGTCCTGAGTTTGATCTCCGGTAACCACATACAATGCTGGGCGTGGTGACTTACGCCCACCAGCAATCAATACCACATAGCACAGTGCCAGGCGTGGTGGCTCACGCCTGTCATCCCAGCACTCTGGAGGCAGAGGCAGGAGGATTGCTGAGTTCGAGGCTTGCCTGGGCTACATACTGAGCTCAGGGCCAGCCTGAACTACAATGCGAGACCCTGTCTCAAAAAAAAAAAAGAGTATATATAACACTTGTTATTGTAAGTTATTTGCATTCCATATATATTTATTATATCTGAAAAAGAAAATTAGTAACAAAGTTACAAGAACTCTATTGTCAGGCTGTCCATTTAAGTAGCCCTCTGCTTTGGCCAGATAAGTTACTATAAGATACTGTTAGCTGGATTCTTTTTTCTTTTTTTTTTCCTTCCTGTTTTTAGAAGCAAAATAGGAAAATGCAAGTATTTCCTAAATGTTGATCAGTTTATTTTATTGGACAATCATTTATATAGTGCTTATTTAGGGCCAGGCTCTGGCCAGAGACTTTTTACAAATATTAATTTACTTATTTAAAGTGGAAAAGGGCCTTATTTTTCCCATTTTTTTCATATGAGGGTGGGGAAATATAATAAATGAAGTAATGCTCAAGAGCACGTAGCTCATCACGAGAAGGACTAGCATTCAAATAAAATGTCAGGCTCCACGGTCAACTCTTCGACTTCGCTGTGAGCCCACTTTTATTCATTTATTTATTTATTTTGTATTGTAAATTGAATGCAGAACCTTCACAGTGCACTACACCTCAAGCCCTTTTTATATTTTATTTTAAACAGGGTCTCTCAGTCACACCGTTGTTCGCTCAGAGGTTGAAATTGTGATTCAGGTTTCAAGTTGGAAGGTCATGCAGTCGTGTCAATGGAGGAAATTTGCAACACGGCTCTCGTGTTTCATGTACCTTTGCAAAAGGGCATTGACCGAAACCACATGACAATTGTGAGTTTTTTGCCTGACTCTTGTCCAGGGACAGGCTCATTTTGCCTATTTACTTATTTATACCACGTCTGCCTCCACGGAGGATTTAAACCACCGATGTACTTGTTTTAGCAAAGCTGTAGTCCTTTGCCAGGGAAGTCGAATGTCTTGTAAAGCTATAATAAAGTTGCTGACCCTCTGCTACAGGCCAGGGTTCAAACGACCTCAGTTTATCTGTACCCAGTCTGATTCTGTTCATGTTTTTACAATGCATTTAGAGATGGAAAAACCAGAGCCCAAGGAACTTAAGGTTCCCAAGGACAAACACTACAGAAAGCAATACCGAGATTCAAACTCAGATCTACTGGACTGTGAAACATCCTGGCTACAGCCCAGCATGAGGCTAAATGCATCTTTCATTCTCTAAAAGACCCACAGGTTTGTCTTGCCCTGTTTTTGCTGTTTCACTTCAGGGCAGCCCCAAGCAACACCCGGAAGCGAGCAACTTTCAGCTCCCTCTCAGGATTCCCTCACTTCTCAAGCATAAGCCCCTGTGCTGTGTTCTGAAAATCTCCGCCCACCTCCCGTCTGCGGCTGCCCGGGACTTCTGTCTTCTCCCTTCGCTTATCTTTTCAGCGTCTTATTTTCTTGCAGCTGGCCATCATATTCAAAGCAATATCTGTGTTTTTCCCACAGAGAATTTTATTTCAGACATGGGATTTTGAAGAAAACAGAATGCAAAGCCAGAGATTTGGGAAGTTTTTGTTTGGTTGACCACCGCAAGAAGCTTGACTGAAAGATCTCTTGGCCTAATCGTACCATGTAGTAATCCACCTACATTCTCTTTATTAGGGGTTTTCAGAAGTGTTGGTATTTTTGCACATGCAACTCTTTCTTGTGGACGAGACAGGGCTCCTGGCATTGCTCAATGCCCCCTGGAAGACTATATCATCCACCACGCTAACAAAAATTAACTCCTACTCCAAGTGATTATGTGAGGAGTGCTTTGCCTCCTGGGAATGGGAATACATTCCCACCACTTTTTAGATTTGACATAAAGTTTGATAAGGTTACAACTTGCTTGAATTGTAGACATTGAAATGTTGAAAAAAGTCAATACCTTCTTCTGAGCTGTTAAGACAGCTGATTTTAGTTATACCTAGCACCTATGTGTCCCCCGAAGCCTCATGCAGACTTTTTCAAACAGGGCTACCTCTACCGTGTGTAATGCTGGGACTCAGGGCGTGTGTGTGATCGGCCCTGCCCTAATCCTGGTAGTTTGCATAAGACAAAAAGGACAGAAAGATGCTCTTTTAGTTCTTTGTTGCTGTTGCTACTCTGCATGTCACGTTGTTTCACTGTGGCGACGCTTCTCTGCCCTGTGCCATCCTGCTTTGGAGCCAGCTGATTATGGACTGCAAACTCCATCAACTTTTTTTTTTATATAAATTGAATTCTTTATTGGTACAATTTGTATACATATCAAAATCATGTATAACATTGGGGAATTTGTACCAGTATATAACACAAGTTAATTCTCATTTTTACCCATATCCCTACCCACCCACCCCTCCTCACCCCCTTTATACATGCTCTTTTATTTTCTTTCTGTAAAACTCCATCAACTTTAAGTAAAACAAAGCTTTCCCAGCTTAATTTTTGAGTGTCTAGTATTTTGTCTGAGCAAAATACTAGAAAAGTAACTAACACAACTTCCGGTCCCACTTCTCTTTAAACATTATTTCTGCTTTTTTAAAGTACAAAACTCTGTAGTAGAAAATAGTAAAATTCTTAGAGTCAGGAAACCAACCAGAGAGTGACTCTCCGTTCACTGACTATACACATTGGGGCAAAATAAACATTTACAGATCTCAGTTTCCACATCTGTAGAATGGGAATCATTTCTACGTATCAGTACATTCTCTACTTCTTAGGCTTGTGTAAGAGAAACCTGATTTCTACTTCACTTTTCAGAGAGGGTAGACTGTGAGGTTATAGAATGAAATACGTTTATCTTCTCCTTTCCTATGGCTCATGCTTCCTAAAGGATGAAAGAGATGTTTCCTCCCCTGGTAAATTCGGGGGTGGACATGAGCATGTCTAGCTCAGGTTCTTTCTCTCTTCAGACCCGCCTGGTTGCCAGTCTTCTCCCTCAGCTGCATCTGCGTGGAGACCTGTGGTTTTCTTTTGGTGGTGAGGTGAGATATGGGGGGAAGTATTAAGCAAGCTGTCAAAAAGCTCATGTTGAGCCGAGTTCTTCAGTCCAGTGGGAAAGCTGATGTTTTGATCCGAGTCTGACTCCATCACGGGTTCCTGCCTTTTAAGGCCCCGCGGATCAGGGCTCAGAGCTGCAGCACAAGCTGGGGATCGCAGGCAACGAGACCTCAGTGCAGACCTGCCAACCTGGCCCCTGGTTACTGGCAGATGCCCGATGGTCCTTAATTGCCACTTTAAACTTTTCACAATTTATTGGTTTCCATTAAACAGATTAAAAACTAAATGACCTTTTCAGATTTCTTGCTTTTGTTCTTTTTTGCTTTTCCACAAGTCTTATCATAGGACAATGTCTTAGGGAGGAAAAACAGCCTTTAGGAAGTGGGGAGGAACCTCATTATTTTATTTAGGAAGTGTAAGCCTGAATACATTTCATAGTTTATTCTTAAAATGGGATTTGCCGGGATTTCAGACACAATTTCTAATTTCTCAGTCCAGGCAGTTCCTCTCAAAGGACCCTTTTAGGATTATATTTCTACCCTTCTTTCTCTCCTAGTTTTTCTTATTTTTCTGGTTAAATTTGTCTCTTGCTCTGTTATCTATCCTCCTTGTTCTTTTTGAAAGTTGAATGGAAAGTAGCTTTGGAATGTCTTACAAACAATTTCATCCAGACGCTAATTCTTTCTAGATCTCAGAAGCGGTCTTCTGAATTATAAGACAGTTGAACGCCTGGTTTGCAGGGGACCTCACTGAGTGGACAGCTCACTGCACACTCGTCGTGGCCAGCATCCAGCAGGGCCACACAGCAGGGCCACTGTATCAGTGAGACTTCGACCAGGTGACTTCTAAGAGGTTTCCAGGGTTCCAAGCCAAAGAGTATAGGTAGGAAAAGCCACAGGATCGAACTCATATAATACCCAATCTCCTTCCCCCTTCCCAGCCCACTCTTTCCGGAGAGTGAAGCTGGAGTGACAGGCAGTTAAGAGACCCAGGATGAACCCATTACTGCCTATTGCCCACCGGCAGCCACCATCCCCCTGACTCAGGGCATGCATACCCCCTGCCTACTGTGCCACAGCCTTCTGAAATAACAAGAGATTTTTAAAAGGTGTTTACCCCATCCACAGCTTTTGTAAAGCAGTGAGTTCATTTAAATAATTACCTAGTCATTTAGTTAATGCATTCTTTTTTAAACTTGACTAACTACAGCATATGTGGTTTTGATGGAAAAAGAGCCCCCTTTATGTAATGGCACTGTTTTTTTCTCACACAAAATAGATGCAACACAATTATTTTACTGTAGAGAAATTAGCTCATTTGCAAATGCCACCTCAGAACACAAGAAGAATGGCATTTATTGAAGCACTAATAAAGGCACCATGTTAGAATAATTTTATGCTGACGGGCCCACAATCACTCAATATTTTAAGAGCTGTCATCACACCAGCATGAGCTGCATGCAAAAGTACAAATTTATGCTGTGACATCATGGTACTAAGAGCATAATTGGAATTAAATTACCTGGCTTCGCTCTGGCGTTTGCCGGCATCTCGGAGCCCCTCACTGCCCACCCAGAGCTGATTCTTGGGTTTGAACCGGCGCCTCTGTGCTCTGTGGATTCAGGGCACACCAGGCTCACGCGGGTGGTCCCTCCAGGGATTTCTAGACGACACCTTCCAGTAGGTACTCGGTGACCTGCAGCGTGGATGGACAGAGGGCCACATATGCCTAGAAAGCTGGGAGTACTCAAGTCAGCCAAAGCCACGCTTTAGCTATGGGTAATCAAGCAGACAATCACTCTGCAATGGCCGAGGAGCTCGCAGCATCAGTTTCAGCAAGTTAATGCATCTGGCCATGGCCTGTGGTTAAATGCAAAGCTTGAAAAGCACGCGCATGTCCTCATGCAAATTGGGCCTAAAACATCCAATCTTCTGACTTTTTACCACATTCTATTCTCACTGAAGCTGGGATGGGACCTGGTGGGTGACAAGGATGGCGATGAGTGTGGAGAGGGGCCAAGCCTCACCTGTCGTGTTTAGGTGTGACAGTTCAAAATTTCACGTCTCTTCGCCACCTTTTGGGTGCAAGCAGATATGCGCAACGTTGCGGGAGGAGGTGCCATGCGCCTCGTCAGATCTTGGCTGAACTCCATGACTGGAAAGGTCGGGCATCCAGATGCGCGGGAGGGCTTCCGAGGGAGGGGCCTGGGCACACTTTGACAGCCCCAGGGGCAGGGTTCCCTTCGGGAGGGCTGGGAGGGGAGAGCCTGAGATGGTCTGAAGCCCCCAGGACTGGAGAATCAAGGTCTTTATGGGCTTGATGAGATGGTTAATTTGGACGGGAGAGAGGAAACGTGTAATTAATGGCCTGATAATTTGTGAACATCATACATTCGTGTGCGTGCGGTGACAGAACGCAGAGGCTGCTTAATTGGAGAAGGTAGCTGATGGGTGCACAGGTGCTGTGACAGTCATCTTCCGGTGGGTAAAATCGTAATGCCTCAACGCTGTCCACATTCAGTCCTCAGAATGAGTGACTATGTTGCCTCGGGTGGCCCAAGGGACTCTGCAGATGGATCAGGAGATGGGGAGAATATACCCCTTCTGGGTGTGGGCCTGATACAAGCCGAGGTCCTTGTAAGGAGAAAGGCAGACTGAAATAGCAGGCTCAGAGGAGCTGTGGGGACAGAGCGGATGTTTTGGAGCAGGAAGAGCCAAGAGGTGAAAAATAGAGCGGCCTCAAGGAGCTGGGCAAAGCCAGAGAGCGGATTTCCCCCCACACCCTCCAGGCGGAAGGGAGCCCTGCCTGCACCTTGACTTACCGCCGTGACAGCCATTTTAGAGCCCTGACTTTACAAATGGGGAGTAAAAAGTCAGTCTTCTTTCAGGATACTGAATTTGTGACAACTTATTAGAGCAGTAAGAGAGGTCCATGGTCTTTCATGAATTATTATTTTAGGTGCTTTGAGTTTAATTTTTGGTGTTAAGTTTGAGTTGCCAAATGAATTACAGAACGATGGCTAAAACCCTATACTTTTATAATATTTAATGAAAAAGCGTAAAAGTTCCTTTTCATTAGAAAAACTAAAAAAAAATAAGTAAACATACAGTGATCTTAGCAAAAGGAATATGAGAAATGGTCAAGCGTTGTAAACAAAGAGAAAGATTTTGTACAGTGCTATGTGTACTTAAGTTCATGCTCCTTTACCTTTACATACCACTTGGGAAATAGACATAACAAAATGTTGTCATAGAGTTCTTGTAAAGAGTAAATAAAAAGTTGGCTGCAGTGGCATATGACTAATTCCTCAGAAGGCTGAGGCAGGAGGATCACAAGTTCTATGTTAGCTTGGAGAATTTAATATGACTGTCTCAAAAAATAAAATAAGTGTAATCCCAGCACTCAGGAGGCAGAGACAGGAGGATTGCTGAGTTTGCAGCGGCTTGCCTGGGCACCATAGTGAGCTCAGGGCCAGCCTGAACTACAAAGCGAGACCCTGTCTCAAAAGCAAAAAATAAATAAATAAAAATAAAATAAAATAAAATAAAATAAAATAAAATAAAATAAAATAAAATAAAATAAAATAAAATAAGATCAAATAAGCCTAAAACTATAAGTCAGTAGTGGAGTGCTTGACTAGCATGGGTCAGGAACTGGGTTTAATCTTTAATACATGAAAAAGTAACAGTTAAGGAAAGTTGTATACTTTAAGCTCTCACTAGTGCAAAGTACCCGTAGACATTTTATAAATAATTGAGATTTAAAAAATTGAAATTTAAAAAATTGAGATTTCAAAGTTGTATTCTTTTAAATCTCAATATTTATTGAGATTTAAAAGAATACAACTTTGAAATGAAAAATTTCATGCTACATTCTTAGAACCCTCATTGAGAAGTGATGTGTGTGATTTTAAGTAGACCTGTCATATTTCAACCAAGGAAGCACAGCAAGGAGGATGCCACGTGTCTCTGGAACAGGTCATGGATGACTTTGTGTGGTTAAAGGCTCACTCCGCCCTGGCTACTGGGTAAAAAGCAACTGTGCTGACTCTTCCATGTTGGAAGAAGTCCAAGACACACAGATGCATCACTCCATTTCAGGCACCAAACACGCAACTGAAGAGGCCTCTCAGTGATTCCACCACATCCATTTCAGTCAACCTGGTGACTCAGACATCATGGAACACACACACCTCCCCAGTACATCCTACTTGGATTCCAGAATTACAGAAGCCATCAGTGCAATAAAGTTGTCACTTTACGTCACCAAGGTTGGGAACAATGGAGCATGAGATTATCAACCACTGCTAATGACAGATACAAGGAAGAAATGTGTGGTGCTAAAACAGCAGCCTATTACAGATGACTAAGTGGAAATAAAACTCAGACACATTTATTTATATAAAGTCTTAATTGCATTCTTTGTGTATATGCTTTATATGCTTTAATTTATATTCCTTCCAATTGCAGTGAACTTAAAACAGTCTCTTCGTTTGCATGTTTCTTCTAAATTAGGAAAGGAGCCATGTCTTTGAAAACATTAGAAAAATGCCTTCTGGTTCTTCTGTGTATATCTCTGCCTCATCACAAGATAATTGTTTGAAAACACATTTGAATGGGGAAGCGAGCTGAAATGTAAGGAGGAAACATCTTGTTTGTCCAGATGATTAATTAATAACCTTTTGGACTTCCTTCTCCTCTTTGTGGTAGCTTCTTTGTTTGTGCCTTATTATTATCTTGCTCTTCTTTCAGATTTGAAATACAGTATTAGTCATTTGCTAGACACACAAACAAAGGGATTACAGCGAGATCCTATTGATAGGCTCACGGTATTCGTGCTACACAGAACGTAATCTCATGCCTCCATTTTTGGATGGCTTGGCATTGCCTCAGGAATCAGCTACTTGCAGGATTTCCAGCGGGCACAGAAATGGGACGCCAGCCCAGACTTCAAAGTTTGGCAAACATAACGAGATAGACCTTACAATGGCTGCTAGTCTGTGTATTTTCGTGGACTCTCCTACATGTTGTTTTAATTTAAACACATATGTTCATTATTTTTGAAGTACATACATATGCTCGAATATTTATTTGGAAATAAACAAGATCATTTTCATCACAATTAGTTTTTGAGATGCTAAGGATTAAATAAAATAAAAATCAATATCATAGAATATGCACACAGAAGAAATAACTAACTGATACTTTGACAGGTCTACAGTATATTACAAAATGAATGAAATCCCTACATTTCTTTTTTTTTTTT